>WYDI02031965.1:0-12021 GCA_009867235.2 Psittacus erithacus | reverse complement strand
CGTATGAAGACAGGCTGAGAAAGTTGGGGCTGTTCAGCCTGGAGAAGAGAAGGCTGTGTGGAAACCTCATAGCAGCCCTCCGGTATCTGAAAGGGGCTTATAAGGATACTGGGGAAGGACTAGTCATTAGGGGCTGTAGTGGCAGGACAAGGGGTAGTGAGTTCAAACTTAAACAGGGGAAGTTCAGGTTAAATGTAAGGAAAAAGTTCTTTACCGTGAGGGCGGTGAGGCACTGGAATGGGTTGCCCAAGGAAGCTGTGAATGCTCCATCCCCTGGCGGTGTTCAAGGCCAGGTTGGACAGAGCCTTGGATGACATGGTTTAGTGTGAAGTGTCTCTGCCCATGGCAGGGGGGTTGGAACTAGATGATCTTGACTATTCTATGATTATATATAACCATATATATAGGGTTATCTATAACCCTAACTATTCTATGATTAGCTCTGCATTGCTCCAGGCATTCACTGCAGGTGCTGGCATATGACTTGGAGTTTTGTGATGGATTGGTCCCCTCCTCCCGCAACAAATCTGATTTAAAGCTGCTTTCATCAGCCTGGCAAGTCTCCTACCAAATATGCTCTTCTCCTCTTTTCTCAGGTAGACCCCATCAGCCCCCAGTAGACCTGGCTTCCCAAATCAAGTCCCACAGTCTAAGTAACCAAACCCCTAACCATCTGTTAGCCTGCGACCTTTCCTTGAAAGCACCAGTAACTGTCTTCTTTAGTGGCAGGGCAACTGGCTTTTCTTTTGTTGTGGAGAGCTGTCCTGTTAGCCCCCTGCAGAGCTGCAAATCGACTCTCTGCAAGTGTCATGTAACAGGGACTCGGCTGATGGGTCACTTGCCACAGCTTTGAGTTCTGGCCATCACACCCTTTGTATGTCCTGGTTCAGTTTTAGAGACTTTTTTTACCCTCACCTTCTGGGTTCACTTACCTAGCATCAATGCAAGTTTGCTTAACACTGACTGATGGCCATGAGAAGTCATTACTTTCCCCTCCTCCATCACTCTAAGAGAAAAAAAAACTTATTTTATGAGAGATTGCATAAAACTTCAAGACTGTAATGCCTGATTCTGTCTCCTGAACAGAGCATTAACTGCACTTTCATATACTTTTCTATCCATATTCTCCACATTCCTGGTAAGTCTGCAGTATGGTAATGCAAGGATATTTCAAACAGACAAATACCAACATCTGCCTTACACACATTTGTTCAATGTTTTCTACCTTTAAGAACTCTACAGGGTCCTTTATGTCCAGTGACTGAGTAGCAAGTTCCAGCAGCTCTTCAGAACTCTCTAGCGCATTATGACATTGGCTAAGCTGATCCTGAAGCAAAAACAGAAAGTAGGAGTAATTAGATGTATTCACATTAAAAAATTGGTTTATAAACTACCAGTACAAGAACGACATGGCTTTGCTGTTCGTTTGTAACAACTTAATACCTTATCTGATCAAGGCTATTACCTCTGACACATCATGTTAACTAGAACTTCACTGTGCTTGACACAAGTGCACAGTGATATATGGCACATCTTATAAATCCAAAGGGGAAAAAGTTGGATAGGTGCTGAGGTCTGATTTAAAAATCAGATTTCTTTTTAAGGTCTTTTTCTCACATCATCAGGATTCCAGAAGCAAAGAAATATTTACATTTATGTGCACCACAGTTTTTATTTCCAAAGCTGTACTTCATCAACGAACTGATACTGTTTAACATAACAGTATTCTTGAAAAAGGCAATGATTATATCCCCAACAAGCCCTACAACTATCACAAAAACAATCCTGACAACTATCACAAAAACAATTCTGAAAAATAAATACTGCTGTATAACAAATAGGGACAGTAGATGAAAAGGAACAGACAAAGAAGGACAGCGGAGAAATTTTTCAGGATTATCTGAAATTCTATTCTTAGTAAACCACCAATCCCAGTACATAAAACAGTCCACAGAGAACTTCAAGTATTACATATCATGTAAAGATTAGTCTGAATACACTGCAGGATCCTAAACATACCATAGGTTTAATGACGCACACCTTAAGCCTGGGAGCAGCTTTTGTATCAGCATTCACCTTACAGCTGGTTTTATACTCATGTTATACTTGCTGTAGTATCTTAGAACAAGTCAATAGCAAGCAACTTTTTCTTTAAAATGCTTAAGGAAAGACAGCTTGTTGTAAGGTCATCACTGCCCCAAAAGCAACCAACGGTTGCATCAACTTCAAGAACAGACCTGTCTGTGCACTTCAGAAGGATAACTAGTTTTGGCAATTGTGCTGAGTTGACCGGAGCCAGTTGCCCCTCAGATTTACTGTTCAGAGATAAAATAGCAGCAAGGAAACAGTCCAACAGCTAGAAGTTTGTACACAGTTCTCAGATAACTTCTGAAGCATGCCATTAATGCAAGTTGTAATTCATCTACTACAGCTGCTCTCCTCTTTGAAAGATGTCCCATGCTGACAAACTCAGATACACCATGATACTCCTAAAACATCCCAGGCAAACACCTCAAAGCAGAGAAGCAAATGCCAAAGGCATTTTCAAACAGATATGCAGGCCTGACATGGCAACCAGATGCTTCCATCAGCGTCTTACTAAGATGCACTTGCATTTCCATTAAAAAAAATACTTTGTTATTAAAATACACTGCCCCAAAATATAACAATATTTTCAAAGCAAGGGTTTAAGGAAAACTTCCGGTTTTCAGCCAGTCCAAGGGAATTGTTTTTGAGGGATTAGTCTAAATATTAAACCCTCATGCTTTTCCACCATATGCGGCCCCAGTATTCGAAGTTACAGCTTATTCTTCACAAGAGCATCTTGTCAACTACAGAACACTAACTACAGCACAAGTACAATTAACTAAGGACACAAGTACAATAAACTAAGCAAGTCCATTCCTTTAAGCAGGATGTTTTATCTCACTGAAGTTCTTGGTTGCTTCATACAAAGTTAATTTTCAGTTCCAGACAAAGATAATGGCTTGAATTAATACACTCAATGCAATAGTTTTCACGCGTTAGTTTGGTTTGGTAGATTTCACTGTTGGGAAAAGCACTCTTGCAGTGCCTTAAAGGAAACTTGGTTGTTGCTGTAAAAGGTTTTGGGATAGGCCAAACATCCTGGGATCGGCTAGAACATTCTGGGCTCGAACATCCTGGAATCGGCCAGAGCATTCTCGGCTGGGCCTGAACATAGAGGGGAGTGGCCACCCAGAGGGCGACACATAGTGGCCAATCGGAGGGTGGCGATGTTCAAATCCAGCCAATCCTGTTAGTAGCGCGAGAACAAAAGGTGTAGTCTGTATAAACCGTGGACCCAACTGGAAGGGGGCTGATGGAAATCTCTTGACAGTAAAGAAGTTTTTGGCATGGAACTCAGCAGGAGTCTGTGTGTTTAATCTCCACAATTGGTCTGTTACAGAGCAAAGCAAATGTCCTCTGGGCCTCTGATTAGAGAACAGCCACAGCTGAAGAACAAGTAAGGCACTTACCTGTGTCAGTGATTTGTAACATTGCACTTCTTTTCATCCTCTTCTGACTAAGCAGCAGCTCAGCTGCTCAACACAGATACTGGGCAGCAGTTCTTAATAGAACTGTACCACATCAGCAAGCTTTCAGAATAATTTGGTTCAAACACACCTGAGCTTGATCAAATTAAAATAAATTTCAGATATGAACAGAAAGCTAACAGAAATTAACAGAAAATTTCAATGGTCAAGTTAAGGTGTCAGATGAGTAACTATTAAACAGTTTTCAATTCCAGAATAATTGCTTGCAAGATTAACATTAGTTTTTCTTCACTAGAAGGCAGAAAAACTGACATACCACAGCTGAATTTCACCTGCGAGCTGTTCACTGTTTATTCTTTAAGCATTTAAATCATAAGCATGCCTGCATATGGGCAGATCTCTGTCAAGACACTTCAGAAGGACTTAGACATATTGGGAGATGAAACTGGAGGTTAAAAAGTGCACTTAGGTACCTAACTTCAATTTTGCACTGAGAAGTCCTGGAATGTATTACACCCACTCTTTAAGTGTGGACATAAACAGACCTTCTATAAAGAAGCCTGTGGAATTTGTTTCAGGAAACTGCTCCTAGAACTTCTTCAAACTGACTAGACATGAGAAGGTGAAGTTTTACAGGAAGAAGTATTTTCTTAATTCATCTGCATAAGGAAAGAACTAGACAGCAGAATGCTGCAACCAGAATCGTTTCAAGAAAAAAGCTGGAGAAATAACTTCTGCTTAGAAGTTTTAACTGTGCTTTGGTCCCAGGCAACCAGACTTTGTGAAAGCTAAAGCCAACTTGCTACATGCTACTGGAAAAAACAAACAAACAAACCCCAGACTTTATGCATGTTTCAGAAAGTTGACATTTTTCCTCTCTGAAACCCATCGCAAAGATTCTTCTTCATGAAATTATAAACCTACAAGCTGCCAAAATTCACATAGCAGGTTTAGTAGCAGGCACCAGTATAACCTGTTCCCAAGCAAATCCCATATGTATTTCACTGTGCACAAACAATTTCCTTCATGCTAACTAGTGGAGTGGCCAGTTCTGTCAACAGGAGACCGGACTTTGTGCTTAAGATATCTGACGTGATTCTTCAAGTTCAAGCCTGAGTAAATCACTCTAGTGTGTAAACAGGCTCAGATGCTAGTATTCCAAACTGGAGAAAGACACCAACTTCAGCCCAGAAAGTGTTCATTAATTTGAAAGTAGTAAACACAGAAATCCTGCCCCTATGCAGCCACTCTCCACCTGTAAGCTCTACAATATCCCTTCCTTTCTACATAATAATCTGGACAACATAAAGACACTAGACACCATTAAGTACGCTAGAAGAAGGGACCAGAGAAACACTTGCATCAAAGAAAACATTTACACTGCACTTTCTGCATTTCTTGCAACACTACCAAAAAAATCACTTTCCGCTGAAGTTTAAAATAGCACTTTGAAACTCTTTACAACTGCTTCTATTCAGCTGCAAAGATTTGCAGATGTAGTTACACAGTTACCTGTAGAGCTTGAATTTTATGAGCAGCCTCTTGCCGAATAGTGTTGGCCATAGTCCCACTCATCTCATACAACACAGAATACAGACGATCAAATTCTTCATCCAACTCACTGATTACACTAGAAGAGTTCACCTGAGAAGAGAACTGAAACTGATTCAATTTGTATTGGCAACACTGCAGGCTAGGCTTTTAGACTGTCACTTTTTTTGCCTAAACATGCTTTGCCACAGCTACTGGATACTTTGTCACTGCACCCTACCTGATCAAGAGGTAAAAACATTAGGAATGAGGCACCCCTACTAATCAGACTTTACATCAGGACACTGAAGACTGAAATCCATACAAATTCCACGACGCTCAAACTTGCACAGAGCCAACATACTTGGCAACTTTGTTCCATGCCAAAAGATTTTGACTTCTCTCTCTCATATGCATATATAGAGATTGCTAGACGTTTTTAAGGAGGTAGGTATATAGTTCCACATAAAATGGTTTCATTTGATTCTAAAAACTGCACTCAAGAGGCCATCCTGAAGATCTGATGGATGACTGAAACTGATAAAACTGGAAAGCTGCTTCCCTCTCAACTACAACTTATGAGCCTTGACATATATTTATATATATACATACACACATACCTGAACATTCTTTATTGTGTTGTTCAGGATGTCAATGAAGTTGTGAATTTCATCATTCTTGTTTGCTAGGGTAGAGACAATCCTTTGCAGAGTTTCCTAGAATTACAAAAACAAGTAAGAAAAGTTGTAAAAGAACCCTCTAATTTTGTTACTCATCACCATTTCACCATAGATGGGAATTCATTATACATATTCCAGTTGTGGCTAATTCAACTCTTATTCTGATGGGATTAAGAATAAGAGTTTGTTCAAGAAAAGAAAGAGTAACAAAGGTCTAAACGGCATTCCACCAAACTAAAGAGCTCCAGTTGTTAGTTTAGGAGAAATCATGAATCTATTTTATGATACACCATTTCAAATGTTTTACTGCAACTCCCAAGAAATCTAAACAGGACTACCTAATGGCACCACACTCTGCCATATACAGATTCTCCAGATGAGAAAGCTAATGCTTGTGCAACCCAATACCAAACCAAACAAGAAAAAAATCTGGTAAAAATTAACCCAGAAGAAAAACTAGTTATTTCCTACACTCAAAAGAAGCTAGTGTTCAATAACTAAAATGACAGTTTATTCTATAGACAGAATAAATCTGTAATATTGATTTGAAATTTAGTTCACAAGTGGCAAAATATTTTGGTGAATAATTTCTATACTCCACCTAAAAGTGACTTCAAAGAGAAAAGCCTACTGATAGCTGAGAAAGAAAATCAAGGTTATGTCTGTGGTGTACTACTCCAGCTATGAAAAAACAGTAGATTCAGTTTACAGAACACATACTAAGCAGGAAAATTACATTAAGCACATGAAAGTGCATTTTTAAATCAAGTAAATTGAACTTGGTAGTTTATGTTGAGTACTAAATCACCTTCTAAGAATTTTACATCAACGCTTGGTACTTAAAACTATGTCAAGTTGTACAATTGTATAAGTTCAGAACACATCAGCATACACAAGTAAAAATAAAGGACAATGAGAGGGAGTAACTAAGAATTTTGTTATTCAATTCTGGCTGGTTGATAGTAAGTTCTATAAACAAAACTGATTTCAAGTTGCTCAGCTTAACATTGTAATTTGAAAACATTTAGGAAACTAAGGCATAGAGAGCAAATAAGCACACCTTAAAAACAGCCAGACTACCAAGAAGATGTTGCATAAGTCCCTCCCATAAGCATTTTTTTAATAAACATTTACTACTTGGATCATATTTGTTTTCTGAAAAGCAAGAAAAATATTTTATCCTGACACAACATCCACAGCAAACCCAGACACTACGTCCCATGTGTGGAATCTCTGCACTAGTCCTAAACCATGCCCATACCTGTTCTCACCCCTTCCTCTGCAGTTTCCAAATCTGCAGTGATGTATTTATTGGTACTCCAGGCCACTGTCTGTTTGCATACTGCCATGCTCACAAAGTTAGAGCACCCGCAGAAGTGAAAATTAACTGCTTTTACCACATACATTGTGATAATGTTGTGTAAAAATACAATGGCCCAGCTATGACTTCAATGACTGAAATTAGGACTTTGAGGAAAAGAAACAAAACCAGATTGGCTTCTTTCAGAAACAAGGAGTACAGCAGGTCTTAATCATTACATTAAAGAATCCATTCATTGTCTGGTTAAACAAAACATATTTAAAGACAAATCTGTACACATCAGAATGGCAAATGAAACAACACTGTCCAACCAAACTGCTTCTGCATTCATTACTGACCAGAGGCAATTGTTTTGCCATGTCAGACAGCCTGCAGTTAAGCCTTAGATCCTATAAACATAACTGTCAATTTGGATGAACAACAAAACTCCCAATCCTCTTTCAGACAGGATTTTAGGGCTTACTCAGTTACACCAGATGGAAAAAAAAGTTGGGTCTTCTTGTACATAGTACTACTGAACTATGTTTGGAGGCTTTATAGCTTCATATGATAAAAGGAAAAGATCTACATGGGAGGAATGCTTAGAAAGCCTTTGCACTGTGAAATGCACAGCAGCAACTGAAAGATGGCCACCAAACAACGTTCTCCACTACATCTAAAGCTAAAGTTAACTGATTAAGCAGAGATCAGTACCGCTCTTTCAAAGTAAGCTACCAATTTCTCTGAACAAGAATTTTACCAAGTCGGGTCAAACTTGAACAAGTTTGGACACCACCTACAAATGAAGATGTAAAAGCCCTAAAATATCCATCAGCACTAGACAGATCTTTTTCTTAAACAGCAATGCACATAAAGTCAACTGTTAGGAATCACTAATATACAGTATCTTGTAATGGAATTTCCTATTCATCAATATGTAATAGACACACATGCCAAATTCAGCACACTGCACTGCTGCTATTTCCTCCTGTAACAGGAATTTCTGAAAAGTCACTAAAATTACATGTACTGAAAAGAGTGCTATAAAAATTACCAGCATAAGCAGCAGCTCATGCATGTATTCTAAGTTACATCACAAAAGGATTACAAGAGCACCATGCTCTGTAAAGCTTCTTGGTATTTCTACACTGAACGAAATTTGCATCTATTGCCCACTGAGGAATGTAGTATTTCACAAAATCCTATTAAAACTAGTTCTCTGCTGGTTCACTCTAGCTAGCATGTGTTAGATGAGGTCAGTTTCAAATTAACTTCTAAAACATTATGGCATGTTTATCACAGAAGTGATTTTTGGTGCTATCAATGAGCTTCATGCTGCTTTTCACTTTTACATCTTATTTTCACTCTGAATCTAAAACATTCTTGGCAGAAAAAAACCATGCATGGCATTTGTAAAGCAACGGTGTTGATGCGCAAGAGATGAAGAGCATGAAACAACATGAAAAAGGACAGGAAGCCCTTTATTACAAGCCAACATTTATTACAAGTCCAGCATAAAACTGGACAATATACCCTCCTTCGAATAGCTAGTAACTAACATCACATAGCATATACTGAAGCAGATGGGCACCTCATAAAAGTTAAGACAAAACTTAGATAAACTAAACAGTTTACATCAGTTCTGCTTAAGAAACAAGTTACCAACTTGTTCATGATCATACTGCAGTCTTATGACACAACGGGATGCAGGACAGAGTTAAGCATTTTTGCAGGCTTAGGACAAAATCCTGTGTCATACTAACCTTCACATGCAGACTGAATTTCAAACTTACTTAGCCACTATTAATTTAATCTTCTGCACTTGTTCACACATCGAAGCTGGCAGAGTTTGAAGACATACCTAAGACAATACAGCTGACAATAGCAAAATAACAAAGAACTGTAAAACAAAAGATCAACTGCAAATTTACTACTGTATTAAGAACCTCCGAGCAGCACTGAAATTCAAATAACAATGACGCCACTCAGGAACATCAACCTGAAGCACCCGAAATAGATGCGGCCCTCATTCACTCCTTCTCAACTTTCCAAAGTGCAGCTAAGTTTCAAGTAGCAGCACACAAACACTCAAAGTAGCAAACATCTGTGATCTGCAAATTTCAAGCCATTAGTTACCCAGACCCTACACACAAACCAGTTTCCAAGATAAGGAAAACATAGTCTTCACCGAAAAGGAACAGAAGTCCTTCTGCACTGAAAGCCAAAAGGCTGAGTCAGAACTCTTTCTCACAGAGCATCATTTTTAGAAAGCCCAGCCCTCTGCCAGGCACATCCTTGCTCCTCAGTGATTTCCCTGAGGGGGCAAACGGCCAGTAAGGGAAAGAGGGAATGACAGGGCAGCAGCCACAGGAATTAAGAAAAAAAAAAAAAAACAAAAAAAAAACAAACACCAAAACCAAGAAACCAACTACAAAACGCTTTTATTAATTAGTTCCTTTCAACATAGGATGCCATTAGCGGGAAACAGAGCGGCCTAAGTACACTTACAATTACTTATGACAGCGTGAAAGAGCTCTACGGCAGAGCCGCGCCTCATGGTACAACAGCCGCAGCGCCCGCAGCCAGCGTCCGCGGAGAAGCTCCTCCCCGGCCGCCCGCAGGAGGTATCAGCCCGGGACGGGAGAAGCGCCTTCCCGGCTCTGCCGCCCTCCTCCAGCGCGGCCGCTGCCCCTCCGCTCAGGCGGCCAGGCCGAGAGCCGGGGCAACGGCAACGCCGGGGGGAAAGGCCCTTCCAGCCGCCCGCCGCAGCCCGGCGGCACAGCGCGCCAAGAGAGTGCACGCCCGCTTCCCCTTCCGGTCCCGGCCGCCGCCGCCACTCACCCTCTGCTCGTCCATGGCGCGGAACGGAGGAGCAGCCGGCCGCCGGCACCACCCGCGGGGCACTGAACCTAGGATACGCCGCGCCCCGCCGCGGCACAAGCGCGCGCGGCCCGACCCCGCCCCCTGCGCACGCGCGCTCTGCCCCGCGCCCTCCGCCCCGCCCGTGCCTCCGCGCACGCCGGCGGCACGTGCGCCTCACCTCCCCTCGCGGGGAGGGGCCTCTGGGCACGAGCAGTCCCGGCTTACTGCCCAAGCCCGGGGACAGGTTGTGGGCGGGATGGCGGATGCTACGGGTTCGAGTCCCGGCATCGGTTGGAGGGGCGCGGAGTGGGACAGTCGTGTTCGGGCCGGGCTTGCGGGTGGCTACGGCAGTCCCTTCTTCCGTGGGACGGGACACGCCGCGTCTGTCCATTATTTAGAGTAAGTGCTACTGAGCAACATACAAAGTATCAGTGTGTTATTGACATTGTTCTCACACCAAAGCTAAAACACAGCACTGCACCAGCTACTGGGAAGAAAATTAACACTACCGCGGCTGAAACCAGGACAGGAGCACAGGGTATGGCTACTGCTATAGAACTTGGCAGCCTGCAGCTGCTGGGAGACATGGCTGGTGGTGGTAAACAGGAAAGCTATAGGACCAAATGATAACTGGGACTGTTCCATAGCAACCCATCTAGCCATCCTTCCTGCCTTCATATATATTCTTTGTGTTTCACACCGGACTGGCAGCAAGGGGTGTCAAAGCTGGGGAGTGGTTTCATCTTCATAGTGATGACATCCTTTCAGAACAGAATTTACTTATCGTCTCTTTCAGAGGGTAAAAAAAGTGTTATAGCTTTTCAAGAAGACAACTATAGCTCTTAAAATGAACTTAATGCCTATATTTCTAAACACAGCTTCTTGGGGAGACTGCAGACTTATCATGACCGTAATTCCATGAATTAAATATAAGAGGCATCAATGCCATTTTCCACAAAGAGTTCAGCAACAAACTACTAAACTCAAAAGAATTTTTAATGTCTTGGCCAGGGAAAGAAGTTGGCAGCTGAGTGAGAAGTAGTGCCTGTGGTCAGACACCAGGGAGCCAGTAACACTAGCCTCAGGGAGGCGCACCTTTGTCTCTGAAACCCTTTATAGTGCGCTCGGTCGAGTGCCTATGTTGATTTATGAAGTTGTGGGCCCACTTCTTAATTTTGGGTATGGATTATGCGAAAAGATTCAACCATACATCTTCCTGTATGCTTTCTCATTTCCCAACTGCAAATGCAAGGGAAGGGTCACCATCAGGAAATTATTCTATGGTTTTATGGCTTCCTTCAGCACTCTTGCGAACATACATTGAGCAACAAAGTACCTACTAAAAAGACTTTCTCTAGAGTTGTTCTAGAGAAAATGTTCTTTATTTTGCATGATGAGAGAGCTTTAAAAGAGGAAGGTCTGGTGAGGAGTAATACATCAGATTATTAGAACTGGTCCTAACAGAGGCTGTAATGGCATATGACTGCTTTATACACCCGGAAATCAGGAAACATGGCAGGAACATGTGTGGATGCTTGGCAGCTCCTGGGAACTTGGGCCCTGGACAAAAACCCTATTAGGAGGGGTGCCTGGCAAGCAGATGGTCACTAAGCTAACATACGAGCAGAAGTGCTGCTGGCAGTATGCTAGAGGGGACAGAGAATATCTTCCAAGTCAAGGCTGTTAGCCTATGTTAGGATAAAAAGAGATATCACAATAAAAAGATTCAAAGGAAAAAATGGTAAGAAGTTGGAGGAGCAAGAAATACTTGAGCTCCCTAAAACAAGAATAGACCAGGCTGGGTAATCACAGAATAATACAAGTGGAGGTTGGATTTAATCTGTCTCTGCACATTAGGCACATGAATTTACCAAATTTGTCTTTAAATCAGAAGTTAGAAATTTAAGGAAGGATTTTGCCGCAGAGCAACTTTCTTCTGGCTCCAAGCACACTGCTTCCTTACAGTTTAACACCTGGAGCATTCAAGCAAGATTTAGCCATACCTGGTGTCCTGGGTTCAGCAGTAGCAGCCATTTTTCTCCTTCTTAGTAGCTGGAGCAGTGCTGTGTTTTTGACTTTCGGCCTGGGAACAGCGCTGATAACACCGATGTTTTTAGTTGCTGCTCAGTAATGT
>WYDI02031964.1:0-15868 GCA_009867235.2 Psittacus erithacus | reverse complement strand
GGGTAGCAACATTTACTAGAATGCCACTTGAGGCAAGCCTTGTCCTTTTCACATAACCAAGTTGGCTCTTGCACAAGAAGGTGGGTGAGGAAAAGTGATGAGACAGCCAGGGAAGAAAACTATCTCAAATTCCTGACAATTCACCATCTGTGGCAGAAGGCTTTGCTAGGGGTGCCTGCACACACACTGTATCTGCCATAGACCTGACAGAGAAGAGGTTCATCAGTGGCTGCCCCTTTCCCCTCCACCAGGAGCCCTCCCTCTGAGGCCAGACCAGACCCTTCCCACAGCCCATCCTCCCAGCAGACACCCCCCTTTTCCCCAGGTCGCTCTTACCTTGGGGCTGCACAGCCTGCATGACCTGAGCTCTCTCCCTGACTCATCTCTCCCACCTCTCTTTCCTACAGGGTGCATATCTCAACTCCTCTTCCTCCAGCTCTCTGCCTGTGGTTTCAATTAGTACAGGCACAATCTCTACTGCTCTCCACTAGACCCAGTGTTGCTGCTTAGAATGCACCCCTGACCTGTCATAAGACATTACTTATAATTTATCATTACTACCTTACAAATTGTTTATTGTATGTCATATAAATCAAATAAACTCAACGATATATGGTATAGAAAATAAAAATATTGACATGTTCCAAATATATAAATACTTTCAGAAATCCTGCTTCTTCTTTTAAAGTGTTGAGTCCGTTTTTTCAGTAAGCCTCTGGGGACTCAGAACTGCCAGAACGACAAAAGTGAGAAGATGCTGGGAAAATAAACACATAAAAGATGACAGTTTAGGGTCCAAGACTTCCCCAGAGTCCCAGACAGTTTACAACCTAAGATCAGTCCACTTTGGAAACGACGCTGATTAGAGAAGTGGGTTTAGATCAGGATGTAATAAGTTTTGAAGCGATCCAGTGGCCACTATAATACTGTCTTAAAAACTTTTCCGTGGAGGACAGAGCTAGGCTGACATGGTAAATGGCACTCAGAAATTAAGCAGATTGTATCTTTAATATGCATCCAACAGGCAAGTGAACACATACGACTGAATGTTTGACTCCAAGGGACTTTCACATGACATCTGGTGTCTTAGATTGCTTTTGGGAGCCATCAGAGAGACTAGTAAAAAGCCTTCACTGTTTCGCGTCCATTTAAGAAACACAGATTTAGAAGTTTTACTGGAGATTGTGAATTGAACTAAGGACAGAAGGAAGGCATTGTATTCCCACAATGCTCCCTGCCTTAACAATCAGTAGGGCAAATCACATGCTGAAGAAATGGAAGATGGAAGTCACAGGGGTGTAACCACTCAGTGCTTTACATAGGATAAAAGGGACTTATTTATTGCAGGTGGGTTGTTCTACGCAGTACTGGAACTTGAAGGGTGAAGTGTTTCACAGCCCAACGGCAGGGAAAAGGTCTAGGGGCAGGTGTCACTGTGGGAAGCACCTGCCCCTAGAAGCACCAACATGAAGAAAAGTTGGGGACGTAAATCCCATTAGAAAAATGGAGAGAAAGGAATAGGCGCAGGAGGAAAATCAGAGGGAAAAAAGAGGCTCCAGACAAGCTGTGCTGAAGGCAGGACAGAGACTGTGGGAGTTTGTGCAGTTGGGAGCAGAAGGCTTGGACAGGGAGCTCCGTTCGGACCCACTTCCGTAGCACGTCATCCGAGAGCAGGCCACCAGGAGGAGCAGCGGCCCCGCCGATCACAGCACCGCCGCCAGCTCCAGCCAGGAGCAGAAGTTCCAGCTTTTCGAGAAGGCCTCCATAGAGATTTTCAGAATGGAGGAATGGGCTTCATTCAGTATCGTCTCCTCCGTCTTTTTTTACCCTTTTTCTTTTCCATCTCTTTCCGGGCTCCAGCCGTGGTAAATGTGATACAGTGAGTATCTAAAAAGTCTAGCAGCTTTGCCTTGGAAATTTTAATGCCATTCTGTTTGAGCTCTGTGTACAAATCAGCCAGCTCAATCGGCTCATAGAACAGAATCTTGTTGTACAGGGCTGTGTTTGAGCGGATATAGCACCTTACTGCTTCCATCTTTTCTTCTTCCCGAGCTGCTGCCTGAGATGCTGTAAATTCCTCTTCATCCTCCTCAGACTGTAAAGCACAGGCTTCAAATCTATTCATAAAAGAACTAAAAGCAAGATCAAATAGACCAGAGAGCAAGGAAAGAACAGGCCATCAAGAACAGGATCAGAGCTCCCCAAATCCCTGGTGACCAACCCCTGTGGCTACCCTGTATAGGATCAGAGATTCTCCAATGCCAGCACCCACAAGACGAGTGAAGAACATGGCATGTGCTCTGCAGACCAACCCATCCAAGCCATGACAGTGCTGGTCCTGCTCACCCAGCCCCGGTGCCATCTGGCATTCCTTGCTCCACATCCATAACACCTACTGCTGCTGTGCTGCAGCAGCCTCTTGAGCAGTGCTGTGCCATCCTCTCTCTGTGCTCTAGCTGCAGGTTTTCAGTCAACACTGAGGGCTCCTTGTCACTCTAACCTGTGGAGACCAGGCATGCCAGATTTGGGCCTTGCCCACATGCAGCCACAAGCACTTTTGTGTTCTGAGAACTAGGAATTAAGACTAAAAAACCCAAAGCCTATTTCTTTTGTAGGACTGTGTTGACCTTCAAATAACACACCAGGGCCACTGCAGGCCACATTCCTAGCTCATCTGTCCTGCACCACTGACAGTTTTGTTTGCTGTTTTGCTGCCTTACCTCTGTGAACCAAAGGAGATGTCACTACCATCCAATGAAGAAACTGTGGACTCCTGAGATGCTGAGAACATTGGTTCCTCACCATCAGCTGCCAGAGTCCATCTCTCTGGAGATACAGATGGCTTTTTCTGCTCTTTGTCTCCTTCTGGGTGATGTGTCATTTTAGTCCCCTCCTTGGGTGCTGCACAGCCTGTTTCATGGGATCCAACAAGGTCATCATCAGCTCTCTGCACTGCAAGCACTGAAGAAGCCATAGCAACCTGCTTCCTTTTGCCCACAGTCCTTGAGGCACTGGCACGCTTTCCACCTCCTGCCTGGTCTGCCTTTGGCTGCCTGGAGCGTTTGCCTGGGAACTTCTGCAGGGGAGGCTGGGAAGATGGGATTTCATCCTCAAAGTCAGAGTCCACATCCTGGTGAGTATACTGGAATATCTCTTTCAGCTTCAACACCATCTGGCGCTTTGGGAGAGCGCGAACTCCAAATCTGAAAGGTAGAAGGTTAGGTTAAGATAATGCTCACCTCCCACTGTCATAGCTCAGGCTGGAAGATCCAGTAGTCCATCTGGCAAAGTATGATTGTGACCTCAAAAAATGCTACCTGGAGCTTCCCCAGGTTTCATTTCCACTTTCTTTCACACTATTTACCAACGAGTTTCTGCTCAGAGGTAATGCTTACCTGCTCAACTCCTTCTTCAGCTGAGGGGTCTCCATCATGGAATAAGCTGGCATTGGTGTCACTGGAGTGCTGAGAGACTTGTCATTCTCCTGACAGGAAAGTTCTGTGGCACAATGAAATTACCATGATCAGAATCAGTACAGAGAGGACTTAAAACAGCTGGTGTCTTCCCTTTTAATGGCAGATATTCTAGTATCAGTGTTTAAGAAGCATAACTTTCCTACAAGGTGTTTTAATTTTTACTCAGCTTCATATTGGACAGAACAGTCAACATTTCTTATTTTCTAAACTGAGATACTTGGCTGTTATTGACTTTAAATCAGAAACCAGATTAAATTAAGATACATGCCACGTCTGAATATGGAGCCCATACAGGGCTTTGTGAGAACAGGCAATGTTCACAAGGCAGTTAAAAAAATGTGTTTACTGAATTAAGTAAAGTGGTTTTTCTCCCAGGAAGGAAATTTCGTAACAGGAACTTGATGCAGAAGAAACTGAGCAAGTCAAGCTGGGCTCCTGTGTTAGATACTGATTTAATGACACCAATTTACTGATACTGTGAAGCACAGTCTCACGTTATATTCTAAATACAAGTTAAACTAATCACTTTGTATAGATTAATGAATTATTTCATTAGATACGATGAGATCTGGTCTCAGATGGAAGGAACTACACAAGGATACGTGTGGGGCATGCAAAGGTCTGTTGCAAGAGCCCAGAACCAGCAAACAGAAGGCAGCAGGAGAGAACAGTACATCACAGAGCTTTGCAGGGAAGCATGCATGGGCAAGGACAGGCACCTATGCCAGCAACCCTCTGTGCCTGCACCACTGTGCTGCTTACCACATGTTCTCATGTACATTAGCACAAGCATCGCTTCATGACTGCATGAAAAGCAAGACTGCACAGAGCACCCACTACTCCTGGGAGCAAATATCCACTGTCACGCAAGCTGAAGGCTGGATTTTCATTCTGTTTTGGCAAGGTTTTTTCCTCCAGGTACTCACAGCTTCTGCAAGGAGTACCATTGCTATCACAGAACCAGTGTGAATGAAATACAAGTGGCTATGCTCCAGGAATCCCATGTTTAGATATGATCTCTCCCACATCAGAAGATACTGCACCTTTTTTGTGCCTGGCCCTGACAATTACTTCAGAACAGAAAGCCAAAAGAGCCTTTCAATATATCAAGCAAACCACAGGTGAAATGATCACTTAAAAGGAAAACAATTTAACCTAGTCCAATAAATCTAGTATCAATACAGGCTCTCACCAGGAGTCTTTACAGCATCTGTCTGACATGCACGTGCTGCAGCTGACAACCTCTGAGACAGAGGAAGCATCTCTGGAAATTCATCTTCTTCATTTTCTCGATTCCAGTCATCCCAGATTTTGGAGTTCAAGTAACTTGGTCTATTGCCCACAGATGAACATGCCTCAATAGGACTCTTTTCAAGACAAAACAAAGTTGTTCTGCCAACAGGACTTCCTTGAAGGGGGGTACTGCCTTTAATTTCCTGCACATGGGCTGGGCTCTCCCACTGCTCATGCCAAGAGCCAGCTCTGGGGCTGCTGGTGGTGCTGGTCTTTGCATAGCTGACCCAGCTGGAGTCCTGGCTGTTACCTCTGACTCGTGACACATACTCAACGTGCCAGCAGTCATCAGTGGGGACTGAGGGGTCATCACAAAGCAAGACGCTGCTGCTCAGAGAAGGCAGACTTATGTCCTTTTCATTATCCTTTACCTCAACCACACTGGTATCTGTTTTATCTTCCAAAGACTGCTCATGGCATTGAGGCACAGGTTTGGATAAAGATGCAATCTTCGCACATTTGCTTTTTATGTCAGTGTGGCCAGGGGAGAGCAGAACTGGATCCTCTGGAGAAACTGGGGGGCAGATCATGGAAAATGATTCCACAGTTGGGCTGCTGGGAGGGCTCCTTTCACTGACTCTGTTCTCCATAGGCAAATGTTTGTCTGACAATGTTGTTTCATGTACTTTTATTGAATTTCCAGTCATTTTATGGTTACTGTTATCTGCTGCAAAGTTCTTTGTGCTGAGTTTAGATCCTGGACTTTTTAAAGAATTAATACCTGTGACCTGAGTATGTGTTGAGAAGCTTCTGCTTTTGCTCAGAACCGGCGTGTCTGGTACTAGCCAGGAGCTGTCTGTACCTGAAGACATTTCATGATGGAGCCTTTTTTCAGGGCTTGGGTTTGGACTCAGTTTGCTCTCCACACAAACATCTACTTGTCTACTGGGAGACAATCTGATGGACATCTTTACATCATTGCTTATA
Organism: Psittacus erithacus; assembly: GCA_009867235.2. Lineage (NCBI taxonomy): Eukaryota > Metazoa > Chordata > Aves > Psittaciformes > Psittacidae > Psittacus > Psittacus erithacus. The sequence goes on along the minus strand of WYDI02031964.1, from coordinate 10,172 downwards.
TGCACTGTATCTGTAATGCCATGTGAGACCTGGGGTGATCTTTGCTCTGTTTCAGTGACTGATGAGTTCTGTTCAGGTTTTGCTATCTCAGGACCTTGTTCTACATTTGAACATTTCAGTTGCCCAGAGATTTCCATCTCCTTTAGAGCAGAGTCTGACTCTGGTGACTTCTTGTCTTGTAATTCCATTTCATCATCAGAAGATAAAACAATAACATCACCCTCCTTGTTCCCCTGAGCTGCAGCATCCTGAGTTCTGATGACCAGTGATGACAACACTGGGACATATATATCCGTGTTTAAATCAATGTGGGGAAGCTTTGCTGGAGAAATGATGTTCTTGTTTCTTGATGCAGTATCCAGCTCGCTGGCTTTCTGAAAGCTTATTTCATCAGATGGGAATGATTTTTCCACTTTGTTTTGCTTTGCTGTTGACCCATGCTCGCTGGCAAACCTCTCCCATTTTGGAGATGCAGGTGAAGAGCCAACAGCAGGAAAAAGGGGCACATAAGGTTTGGGAAGAGGACTCCCACAGAAACTGTTCCTATGGGGAGAGAGATCTTTTTGTGATTTGCTGTACAGAAATGAATCATCAACATGTTTTTCACTAGGAGCCTTCCCTGATCCTTTGACAACTTCTTTCAATGGAGAAGGCTCACAGTAACTTCCCTGAGTTCCCTGAGAAAACAAGTGTTCATAACTTTCATTTCTATTAGTATCATTGTGGAAACTTGGTAACTGTTTTTCACAGTGATCTGCCTCGTCATGTGAGACCTGAGATGACTTGTTATCCTTCACACTTTCACATCGCTTAACAGTCTCTCCTTCATTAGTTGTGGCACCATAGGATGCTATGTCCCATTTTTGAGGTTCACTGTGGTGAGGCACAAAAGTGGTCTGTAGATCATTTATCCTCTTGCACCTATTTATATCCTGCATTTTCTCTTCCTGTGTAGACGAGTCACATTTAGATTTTTCCACATCATCGTCACCCCTCAAATCTTTGAAGCTGTTGCTTATTAAAGCAGATTTAGATCTCTCTACCTCTTCCTCCTTAGTTTGCTGGTTTGTAACCAGGGCTGCCTCAGTATCACTGCAGATGCTGCAGTCTGTTCCCTCACTCCCCTCTGTTTCACCTTGAACCAGTTTTCTCTGAGTTGCAGCAAACTCATAGATTTCCTCCAGCTCCTGTTCACCCACCCCATCTTCCTTCTGGTATTCAGGGTTCAGCATAGCTACTTCTTCCTCATCTTCACCCACCCACATCGACTTCAAGAGGTCTTGGAAGTTCTCAGCTCTGTCCTCACAATCTTTGCCATCCGTCACAGAGATAAGATCGTCTTCTGAATCCACTCCAGAAGACACCTGACTCTCTCCAGTGTTGCTTTCACACTTTGCCATCAGTTCCCTCACACCAAACCTACAAGGATATAATAGTAATGTTAGTATTTTCCTCCTTCAGTATTACTTCACCATTTGGCTGCCTGATCACTCTTGTGAGCCTTGTAAAGAAATTGCCTGAGGATGCTGTTTTCCCAAGATATACAAGATCCAGTATACTCCTGAAATTCCAAGTGTCACTCGCAAGAAAGCATCAGGCTTACTCTTCGCTTTTTACGTTTGAGACTAAACAGGTACATGACTACACTAAACCCCTTCTGCCATTTGCACTGGTGAGAGCCCCAAGGAATGGCTGGGGCTGGATAATGTCTGTCACATGCAAGCTTTGTGGCTTTTAGGAGTAACAATGCAGCTCTGCACATACATTTTGGCAAGACCCAACCATTTCCCCCACTGTATCTCAGCAACTGCTCCCATTTCAAGGTCTTTACTTAGCACAAGCCTAGGACTGTGACTGAGAGCATGGCTGATGATGAATATTGGAGTTCTAAGCATTCAATATGCTCTGCAAGTGTTATTTAGGTTAAGTTCATTGCTAGTGCAATGCTTTGGGAATCCTATATAAGAAGATAGGCTCATCATTGGCTGTCAATAAATAGCTTGAGACAAAACTCTTGGCAAAAAGTCTGCTAAGCATATGCTGAACATAGAATATCTCACACAGGTACACCCTGAAGAGAGATTTGTAGAAAAGATGTGGGTAGGTTGTTCTTGTGTGCAAGTTTCATTTAAGATATAAGCAGAGAATTACAGAATTTGTAAACTACTTAAACTGTACTGAAAGCTGTAAAATTTGGGTCTGTGTGGCTGAAAGCACAAGGGAATCCAAAACATGCTCATGGCACAAACCTGGCAGCCAGAGCGTGCACCTGGTGCAGCGCCCCAGCAGGGATATCAGCATCAGCAGCATAAAGGTACCGCAGGAATGCAGACACTGCCTCTGCTGTCACGTCACTCAGCAGCACACGGCGTGTCTGTGTGTTCCCATCCTCCTCCACTAAGAGCCCTTGGCTGTGAACCTGGGGTAAGAGGAAAGCAAAGTCCATTTGCTAGTGAAGGAACAGCAACATCAACATTCTTGTTCCTATCAGCTTAACTCCTTTCATTTGCCAAAGTCTTATCCTGAGACGAGGATCTTATGCCTCAGAGGAAAGCTAAGATGACCAGTTATGCAGAGCTTCATATAGAACAGGACATTTCCTTTCTTACTCTACAGCTGTTGGCTTCCATGAAGTTTAACTACTCCTTTTAGTTACACATATAAAAGATGGTCTTAAAGTTCTCCAGTTAGTTTTGGAATCAAATTACTTCTCAGAGCACAATTTCCAGTGTTATCTACCTCTCTACAAGCAAGCTTCCTCTGATCCGTTTTGAATTTACCTACCATTGATGCACTGCCAAAACTCTAGTTCTCCTGGTGTCTCACAGGAAAAGAGACAGGGCAAAAATCACTTAGGAAGCTTCCTCCATTGCTCACAGGCAGAATGCAAGGAAGGATCCTTGCCTCCCCATAGTGTCCTCAGATAAAGCACCACATTTTCCACCACTTGGTCACGATTCTGGTTTCCTAAGCTGAAAAACCACTGCAGGTCCCAAGGCACTTGCTGTTAGGCCCAGCAGTGCTATGTGCTGATTCTGTCTTATTAACTGATTGTAGGTGTGGGGAGTCTGGGCTTTCCTGAAGCAGAGGAGGAAAGTACATCAGCAGTACTTACAACTTGGATGACCTGTGGACATCGTGCATACAACACAAACATGTGCGCATAAAGGAGTTCCCCACAGTCCACCTGGAACTGGACATCACTTAAGTAGGGGTTGTTGATCATTGAACCAAAATCTTCAGCCAGCAACCTGAGGGAGGACTAGAACGCAGAAGGAACACAGACAGAAGTTACGTTACAGCTGTCAAACATTTCCCTGAAAAATAAGGGAATAACCCAGTTTATCAGCACTGCTGTACTGTGAATCTCAGTCTGGGTACATTGCCTTCACCTCCTGGAGATAATCACCAGTATTATCAACTTCAGGTCTTCCATAGAACAAACAAGCAAAGACTAACAGACATTTCTGGCTTTGTTTTCCTCCACTTTTTCCACAGTCTGGCAATTATGAAGAAAGGGCAATCGTGCCGTATTCTACTGTACTTGTTCTGCCTTGTATTACAGCACATTATCACCCTCAGATCTTCACCACACCATATCCTGATGTGGTGTAGCCACTGCCTAGAGCTGGCCTCTTGATCTACTGCCTTCCACCACATTTTTAGGAAACTGTAATTTCCACTTTGATGGACTTGAACTCAAGTTTCTATAATTAGAATAAAGAGAAAGAGAATGACTCAGACATGGGGTAATGAGCCTTTCTTCTCTCATTCACTGTCTGTCAACGACAGCTGAGAAGAGCAGCTCTGCAACAAGGGGCCCACATAGAACAAAACCAATGTAGGCGTCTAGTTCAAAGGAATTTATGTGCATGGTCCTGAAACTCCTTTTGAAAATTCCACTCAATTATAAAAAATAAGAAACGTAATTTCTATTAGAATTCTAGAACCTCTTCCTGGGATTTTGGGGAGGGCTGGTTGATCGTGCTACCTGTGACTGGAAAGCTCAGGCCTGGGGTATGCTGCCAAAGAAAGCAATAATACTCTGTTTCTGCTCTGGAGCTGCTTCCAGTATGAACCCACCCCAGGCAATCTCCCAAAGACTCAGATTCCTCTAGGCAAGTGTTGTGGCTCTGGAAGCGGCCAGTGCTTCAAACAAGTGTGAAACACCCTCAGCTCACAGCTGAGAGGCTGTCTGACTGCAAGTAGAAACCAGTTTATAACTAACACACTGATCATTGTCCCTGTGCTTTCTAAGCCTGCTGCAGAGTTGAGGAACTGTAAGTTTTATTCCAGTGAACATTTGCATGAGATGCTGTTCCACCTGGAACAATACAGCTCTTTATTTTATTAGCAGGTTTCCACATTAGCAGTGGACTGTGGAAACTCAGCCTTTCTAGTTGCTCCAGCATGTGCTTGCAGGCGGCCAACACTAATTAGCACCAAACGGGCAGCACACACCAGAACACTTCTTCATAGGTGGGCTAGGAAAGACTCTGCATGCCGTGGCAGTGGTGTGGACTGCTCTCCAAAGGGAAGACAGGAAGCTCAGTCTGGAAACTAATCTGATGTTTCTTGGGTTCTTATTCTTGGCAGGTAGGATACCTGCAAGACAGTACCTCAGGAAGCCAGCAAACACAGACTCCTGATGCTACATTCCAGGCAGCAAGCCCAGAATGGCTTTCCCACCGATGCTAAAATTATGAATCAAGAATGGGGAAATTAAATAAGGCTACAACGCTGCACCATTCTCTGTGCAAAGCAAACAGACTGGTCTGAAGTCAGTGAACACAAAAGAACACTCTCCTACTGAGGTGGCCCGCCAGACTGGACTACACAGATATGACAAAGGTCTTAAGCATGGGTGGGAGGATATGCTACCCAATGCAATGCTCTATTTGCTCTACTTGCTTACACTCTGTGCTCATATAAAGCACAAATCTCTCCCACTGGCAATTCAACTTCAGCAGTGCTTCGCTTGCTCAGGAAAACCATCATGGAATCAAACTAAATCTCAAAACAAAATGATCATACTGGTTTTACTGCTAGCAGCTGAGTTTCAACAACAGTATCAGTTTCTGTATTGCTGCTAAAAGAATCTGGCTTAACAGACTCAGAAAATTATAAAACAAGACTTTTTTTTTCCCTGCCCATATGTTTTTTTAAATACCCCCAAGGAATACCTAGAGTCTCTAGGATGCTCAGGTTTAATACTGATTCCCACCTCAGAGAACTGTCTCCTTCAAAAAGTATCATAATTCTGTAAGCACAATATGAAAGCACGTTCTCAGGGCATCCAAACATACCCAGCACCAAAAGCTCCAGCTCTCATGGCATGATTATTTGTTATCAAACCAGAGGTAAGTTGCACCAGATAAAATGGATGACCTTGGTAAGAAAATTAATTAATTTGGTTTTATATGCACTTCAGCTGAAAACTGATTAGACATCCAGGGGATTACATATCCACTGGTGCATCTGGGGCATGGTGCATCTGGTGTGATCTACGGAATGCTACTAGCTTGATAAAATCATCACCTGTGGCTTAGTAGCCTGTATTCTTCACTTAGTCACCACAGACAACACACTGATTTTCAAGCTAGTTCCTCTGATATGTGTTCCCACAATTGAGTATTTTCTATACCAAACCTTTTAAAAACTCGTATTAGCAGCAAAAATATGCTCGTTTTCCATGGACCTTGCAGCATTCCACATGATCTATCAGGCTTTTAGGCCAGATGGCAAAATGTAGTGCAAGTCAGCCAGTCCTTGCAAGAATTCTCTCTCCCATTGCAAAGCAGGGCATGGAGAGGAAGGTGATGGAGGAGGAAGAGCTCCATTCAGAACCACACAAAGTAGGTGTGTGAGCCTGGAGGAAGCACTGGGAAGCTCTGTCTCTCCTGGGCTACAGCCTGGGTATTAAAGCAAAGACCTGCTTAACATTGTGCAGCTGCATCACTAGTTCCTACCCCCAAACAGTGCAGTAACATAACACTTTAACCTGGTTCTCTTTACATAAACTATGCGTAGCTTGGCCATTCTAAATCACTTCTCTCATCAGGTAGGACAAGTACTGAAAAATCCACATGCCTGCTTGTGGGTGTCAATGAAATAACACCCACGTGTGCTGATCCCGCCTGTGCCCATGATGATTCCTGGGTAGCTGTGAACCTTCAGCACCTCTTTGTTTCTATGGAAAGGAGTGGGAAATACTCCATACTTCTCTGAATTGCACAAATGCAATAGCTTCTTTTGTACAGTGATAAACAATTACAAAATAGCAGGGGAAAAAAAAGAGTTATCCTTACTTTTTTACAGCTGCTCGTCAGAAGGCTCTTCTCTTTGGATGGGAGCACAAAGCCACTATGTGGAATATCACTGGAAGTCATTTCTTTTCCTCAAAGAAGAAAATACACACCACAAATCACATACAATTGTGAAACACCAATGAAGTTAATCGGCATACAACTTCTCTGTGAAACAGTGATGTAAGGACTCCTAACAGGATTCCTACCATGACAGCTCCCTAGAGAGCTGTTACAACCTGACTGAGTTGAAGGCTCATCCTTTCCCTTGTGCCTTTGCTGGAGGGTTTGGTTTAGGGCTATAACAGGCTGTGAGTACCTGAGTACCATTCAGTCATGAGCTGCACCAACCTCCTGCAGATCTGTATGTGCCGTAATCATCCAGGTGGAGGAAACCGGAGAGTACAGCATGTTTTTCAGCTTTCACATCTCATTTTTCCTCCATTGGGAAAAAACAACAACACAGAGCAGGATGGAACATGCCACAGTTTCATCCCAGCAGATAGGCAGAACGTATCTTGGATCCGCATTTCAACCTAGAAAAATGCTGTAGGCTCTAGTGCTCAGAGGCAGACACTGAAATCAGTTTTGCACAGCCTGAGCTCTGTGGGATTCTACAGAGTGCAGAGCAACTCTGTGTGGGATGCACAGAACAGAGTGCAGAGCAACAGAAAGAATTCATGTCTTCTGAAATGGGCTCTGGTGCATTCAGGGAGATCCTAGAGCTGCTTCCAGTGCCTAACGGGGCCAACAAGAAACCTGGATAGGGACTTTTTACAAGAGCCTGTAGCAACAGGACAAAGGGGAATGGCTTTAAACTGACAGAGGGGAAATTTAGATTGATATAAGGAAGAAGTTCTTCCCTGTGAGGGGTGCTGAGGCGCTGCCACAGGTTACCCAGAGAAGTTTTGGCTGCCTCATCCACGGAAGTGTTCAAGGCCAGGCTGGATGAGGCTTGGAGCAACTTGGTCTAATGGAAGGTGTCCCTGTCCATGGCAGGACGTTGGAACTGGATGAGCGTTAAGGTCGCTTCCAACTCAAACCATTCTGTGATTCCATGATTCTGCTGAACAGCCAGGCCATTTTAAGGGATAACACTGACTGTGAAATGCACAGTTGTGTGCCACATGCAACTGTGACTGGGGACATCAGAGAGCTCCCCACAGAGAAATTCCAAGTGTTGTATTTTTTCAACCCTGTAGAGGTACAGATAAACTTCAGGTTTGTGTAGTTGATGTACCAACAAAAAAATCATCCCTCTTGCACATCTCTGTCATACGATTGCCTCAGGACCTGACAAGACAGTGCATAAAATGGTGCCCAAAAAGCAAGGATGAGGATTTTGTCCCAGCTGTTGAACATGTCCAAGCTTCATCCTGGTGGAAAATACTTTGATATCTTTAAGAGAATTTTAAAATAAAATTTAGTATCTGCTGTTCAGGAGTTCTTTCAAATGCTGGGACTTAGGAATCATTTCAGAAATGTCAGCTTGATTGTGTCTAAGGCTTACTGCAGAAAAATGTCCCCCCCACAATATCACCTCTTGGATCAACATCAACATCCTCTGGGTGCTGCCATGGCTCTCCTAACTTATATGGTGTTAAGTCTGGCTCTTTGTAGCTGAGGGACCAGCAACAAGGCTGGCAAAGCTGCCAGAACTTACCTTTTTGCTCTGCTTCCTGTATGTGGCCAGCATCAAGGTTCCACTGAGTAAGGGTAAGTCCTTCCGTGGCCAAGTCAACAAGGTCCTGCAGGATTTGCACATCCTTCTGGCTGAGAGATAAAAACTGTCCATCTCCTTCAGAGCCTGACTTGAATTCATCAGAAGTTTGGCCTCCAGCCTTTGTGCAAGTGGGCTCACGAGAACTGTGTTCAGGCTGAATTTGCTGGGATACTTTTGGCTGATCGGATCCCACTGATGGCAGAAGGGTCTCAGGCTTATGATTCTGATCAAAAGAGAAAGGAAAAAAAGATACCATTACATTAGGTCTCATTTTATGTATCTGCATTTGCAGAGCTCAGAGTACAAACTCTACTTCATGCTTTTGAAACATCTAGTAAAGGATTACAGAGCATTCCCCAGGTACAGGGGCTTCTGAGGCACAAACCCTCTGCAGTTTTATGAAGGACGCTCCAGAGGTAAGACAGCTGTAAAAAGGAGAAAGGAAACTAGGTGGTTTTCTCCAGAAGCATGTCTGTGCAGGCAGTTGCCAAGCAGGGCTAGAAAGGATGGTGGAAATGCTTCCACTCCAACACCTAAATATTTCATTATAGCTGGAGCACTGGCAACAGTCACAGCTGAAGCTCTCCAGGTGCTTCTGTTCTGAGTTCTGAAAAGGTTTTGCAGTTACATGTAACTAGATCAAACCTTCACCCTGGAGCTGATATTTTCCAGGTTTGGTCTCTGATTCCCAATAAAAATAGTTTTGTTTGTTTATTTCTAGGCAAAAATGGTTTAGCCATTTCCGTGAGTGGAAAGAATCAAGAGGGAAAACACACTCTTGCCATGATCCTAAAGGTTTGCTTTCTTTTTATTTTTAAACTTCTCTGGCAGTTTTTGGCGTGAACAAGAGGCTTTTACTAGGGCAGAAGTATTAAATAAAGCTCCTATATATGCACAGTTGGTTTTGAACAGAAGCATCAAATAATTCTTCAAGGAAAGAATGAGGGAAGAAAGAGAAGAGATATCCTTCTTGGAAAGCAAGTATGTGATGAGAGACTAAAAGAGCTTTTTCTATTTTTGTAGGCACTTCTAATAAAAACACAGAGCACTGAAAGAGGAGGGTGACCTAGCTGAGGACGAACAAAACAGTGGAACTGAGAACTGGATCAAAGCTCATATGCACCAAGAGCAGTGGGATGCACAAAGAAACATGAAGTGCAAATGTTCCATTTTACAACCCTAGTTACTCCTACCTTCTTCTCTGTACAACACCAATACCAGTCTTCAGTTTAAACTTTTCACCCAGATCCCTGCTGAGTGCTGCACACCAATAAAGCTCACACTAGAACTTATCTGAGAAAAGTGCGAAGAAAGAAAACAAAGATCATGCTGCAGTGAACATGGACAAAATAGTGGCAAAATGAGCAGGATGGGTTCCCTTTATTCAGTGCTCTCCATTACCATCAGTTCTATTTTCTGAAAACTTAGAGAATAACATGGTAACCTCAGCTTCAGTCTCCTCTCCAAAAGGGAGAAATCAAAGTTCAGGATCATAAAACCTAACTGTGTAAGACCAGGGGATAACAGTGCACAAGCACAGAGGCAAGGGATCACATGACAGTTCTAAGGTGGGCTGATGCCAACCTCATGAAGTTTAACCATGCCAAGTGCAAGGTCCTATACCTGGGTCGGAGCAATCCCAGGCACAGCTCCAGGTTGGGCAGAGAAGAGATTCAGAGCAACCCTGCAGAGAAGCACTTGGGGGTGTTGGTCCATGAGAAAATGGACATGAGCTGGCTTCAGTGTGCGCTCGCAGCCCAGAAAGCCACCCGTATCCTGGGCTGCATCAAAGGAAGCATGACCAGCAGGTCAAAGGAGGTGATCCTGTTCCTCTACTCTTCTCTCATGAGACCCAACTTGGAGTACTGGGTACAGTTCTGGTGTGCTCAACATAAAAAAGAGATGGAACTGTTGGAACAAGTCCAGAGGAGGGCTACAAGGATGATCAGGGAACTTGAACACCTCCCATATGAAGACAGGCTGAGAAAGTTGGGGATGTTCAGCCTGAAGAAGATAAGGCTTCTTGGAGATCTCATAGCAGCCTTCCAGTATCTGAAGGGGGGGTACAGGGATGCTGGGGATGGACTATTCATTAGGGACTGTAGTGACAGGACAAGGGGTAATGGGTTCAAACTTAAACAGGG
>WYDI02031962.1:0-13065 GCA_009867235.2 Psittacus erithacus | reverse complement strand
CTGTGGCTGCCCCATCCCTGGCAGTGCTCAAGGCCAGGTTGGACACAGGGCTTGGAGCACCCTGCTCTGGTGGAAGGTGTCCCTGCCCATGGCTTTAGATGAGCTTTAAGCTCCCTTCCAACCCAAACCATTGCAAGCTTCTGTGATTCTGGGATTCCTGGGATTCGCCCTGCAGCCCCTTGGAGCCTCCCAATGGAGGCCAGGAAGACTCAAGGTGCCTCCTAACACCTTTTTTCCCACTCTTTGCCCTATACTTTTCAACTTCGGCTGCTTCATTTGATTGATCACGCAAGGATAACGCTTGGTGGTGGAAAGCTGAAGATGGGAACTCCCCTGCGTTCACCCAGGAGCACACCCGGGTGCTGCCCTTTCAGTTCTGTCCGCTTCTGCAGTGCTCCTGGTCCTGCCAGGGACCTTGAAGACCTCACAGCCCCCAGCACCGTCCTCAGCATCGCTTTATGCCAGCAGCAAGTGGTTCGTGGTCCCCAGAGATGTTACTGGGGTCCGTGGGCAGGAGGTGATGCAGCTTGGGGGCAAACAGGATGAGGCACGTGGCTGATGCTGTTCCACTGCCCTCCTTTGATGTGTTTGTAGATGAGGTTTCATTCTGGGGTGAGACATTTGTATGGGAGCTTTAGGAGGAGAGCAGCTTCCCAAGAGGTGCAGGGATGCTGTGCAGCGCACTACTGGCTGCATCCCACCGGGATGCGTGTCCTGCAGCAGCATCCGCTTCACCCAGAGCTGGGTTTTACCAAAGCAGGGGATGCCCAGCGAGCAGGACATGGGGCACCCCACATCCCCGCTCCCCAAATCCCCCCCAGAGCCAGCAACTGAGCCCAGCTCCCACATTGGCACCAATTTTCCGGTGCTGCCAGACAATGGGAAGCCTCTTCCCGCGCCGCTTCCCTCTGCTCTTTGTCTTTGTGTAGACAGTAAATTATTCAGGGATGAAACTGGAGACTTCTTGGAAGTGCCTGGCGCAGGAGAGCCCTCTAGGAATGACAATGCCAGACGCATCCGAGCTCAGTTCTGGGAATGACAATGCCAGACGCATCCGAGCTCAGTTCTGGGAATGACAATGCCAGACGCATCCGAGCTCAGTTCTGTCTGCGCATGGTTTGAGGTGAAACCGAACTGTTTCTGGCACTGATTTCTTTGCTCTCCCCGTTTTCACGGTCGCTGTTTGAGTTTCTCCAGCCCATGCTGACCAATTAAAACCACAGCCATGCATTCGACCCATGCATTGTCCTTGCGGCACCAGATTTGCCCTCATAACTCCAATCGCCAGCCTGGACAAGGCTTAAACCAGCGGTGATGGAACCGTGGACTGGTCCAAAGGGAGCTGGGGCAGCGCTGGAGCATCGCCGGAGCATCACCTCCTGCTTTGGCCGTGTCATGGGATCTATCCCTTTGGGGCTGGTCATAGCCCCAGAATGCCTCCCCCTCCCTGGCCATTAATCACCCTATTTCAGTGCCAGCACCTTTGAGCTCACAGGAAGCTGTTGGTGGGGCAGAAAGGGGAAGGAAGACGTTGCAAGAGGGAGCAGTGGAAGGGGAGGATGGAGCCCAGAGGCGTGGGGATGGGCTGGCTCTGCATGGCAGTGCTTTGCTCCGGAGCTGGTGAGTGGGGTCCGGGGGAGTTCTTTCCATCTATGGGGCTGGGGGAGGAGGAAGAGGGGGAGGAAGGGGCAATGTGAAGGCAGCGGGTGTGCGTTACCATGGTGCCTGCTCAGGGGACCCTTTGCAGCAGGGCAGGATGCTCCCCTGGACATTGCATGGGGGGAAAGGCTTAGGCCACAGCTTTATGGCTTGGCTGGGGTCTGGCTCACGTGCAAGGGTTGAACTGGGGTTCCCTGGGCTCTCCCAGCATTGATTTGGGCCACAAGTCCCCACACTGGGCTCCCTCTGCCCAGCCCGTTGCTGGCCAAGGGGCAGCGATGCTCACTGACCATCCGGCCCCTTGCTTGTCCACATCTCACCATGGGCTGGGTTGATGGAGGACCCCGTTCCACCACCACAGAGCACCCCTTGGTGCTGGCACCGCAGGCAGTTGCCTGGCATCAGTGGGATGCTGCTGGTAGCGTGGCCCTGCACAACTTCCAACAAGCCTTTGGCAGCACCCACCGTGGCAATGCCACCCATAGCATCCTCTTCCTTAGCGGGTGTTTGTCTCAGGGTGAACGTGGCGGGAGGGCGATCCCATGGATCCATTGCCATCCCTTTGCCCCAAGTCCTGAGGCCTCTCGCTAAGCCGTGGTGCTGCAGTGCAGGCTGAGCTCCTGGTGTGGGACCATGGTGGTACAACCATGGGGCTCTGCAGCCCCATTCCCACCCCATAGGGGCGGTTTTGGTGCAGGAAGGCATTGACATCAATTAATGCCCCTCATTCCCAGCTCTCATCCTCAAAGAAGATACAGACCATGGTGATGATGGCCTGGAGCTGCTGACAGACCCCAGCACAACCACTGGGCATATGGATGAGCTGACAACGCGGCCAACAGCCTCCTCAGCCCCTCGTTGGAGCAGGGACCCCGTCACCACCGCCGTGCTGCCACAGAGAGATGCTGCAGGCAACCAAACACGTGAGTCCCGTGGAGGAAGGCAAAGATGCAGCTTGGGAACGTGCCACCAGCCTGCAGGGTCCTGCATCCCCGCAGAGACCCCATCCCTGGCCATCTGTGGGCCGCGTGGCCACATCCCCTATCTCTTCCCTTAGGAAATGCATCAGCAGTTCCCATCAAGTACTGGTCCCCTGCCATTTTTGTGGTGATTGCTCTGCTCGTGCTCTTCTTCACCTACCAATGGACCAAGGGGGAAGGTGAGCGCCCCATCGGGCCGCAGGTGCCCCCCTTTGCTCAGCAGCGCGTTGGGTTGGCAGGAAGGGGTAACAGCCACCTCCCAACCCACATCCTCAAAGCAGCGAGGAAGTCACTTGCTCTGGTGCAGCTGGATGAGGCCTGGGTTCCTGTTGGAGCAGGGGGGACGCTGCTTCGCCCCACGCTGGGGCTTCTCCCTTGCTCGGTTTGGCTTTAGAAGCCCTGGTTTTAACCCAGAACTCCCTTTTCTGCCCCGTTGTGCCCCTCTGGGGCCAGGTCTGCCCTTTGCTCTGCCGCAAAGCTCAGGCTCAGGTTTGCCTCCTCCTGCAACCCCCGAAGCTCACAGCTCAGGAGGGGTTTGCAAAGCCCTTGCAAAGCCATTGTAACCCCTACGTCTGCCCCGGCTGCAGGGACCCGGGACCGAGCCACCTCCACCAATGACTCCTCAGGTGAGATGCGCCCACCCTGAGCCTGGGACCCAACTTGACATGGGCTCGGCGCCATGAGCCGCATCCCAGCTCCTTGCCTTGCAGATCTGGGAGCCCTGGAGGCCACCAGCACCCCGAACCCCGCTGCTGCCCAGGTGAGCTGGGAGCCCTGCATGGGTCAGGCAAGCCCCAGCCTGGGCCTCAGTTTCCCCACGCAGCACAGAGGAGGAGCCCCCAGCACGCAGGGATGAGGATGCTCAGCGCAGCTCCTCAAGCAGCGCCTCTTGCAGGAGGAGAGCAAAGAGCCACAGAAACCCCCAGCCCTGGAGTGCACTGAAACGGCCTTCAGCGAGCAGGACCCCCAGGTATTGCACCCCAATGCACTGAGCCCCAGTGCTGGGGTGGGAGGGACACTGCCCCCCCCAGCATCTCATTTTGCTTCTCTCCAGCCTGATACCCCCCCAGCTACCAGTGGTCCCCATTGCTCCGGGGAGCCCGGTGCCGACTGAGTGTTCCCAGTGGCTTCCAGACATTCCCAGGGAGCACGAGGCCATCCAGAGGGGCAGCATGGGGACTGAGAAGGGAAGATGCTCCAAGCATCATGCGCCCCCCGCATCCCTAACCCTGTGGATGCCCAAATCCTGGTGGGAACGGGGACCTGTGTGGGACGTGGGGCTTGGGATGCCCGAGCTGGGCACAGCTGAGCCAATAAAGATGGATTTCACCCCAGAAGCCCTGGGCTTTCCCTGCTGGGGAGGAAGCCCCCCCTTGCCCAGCCCCATTGTCACCTTTTCCCCATGGCTTGGCACAGAGCAGAGGTGTTGGTGACACCAAAGGTGCAAAAGCCAAAGGAAACGCCAACGCTGGGGCCCGGTGAATCAGCGCTGCTGACACACAGTCCTGGTGTGTGGGGTGCAGGTGGGTGCTGGAGGTGGGGGGAAACGTGGGTGCCAGCACATTCACTGTGACCGCATGGGCAGGAAGAGGCTCTGCAGCCCCCCAGGGAGAGGTGCAAGGGAGGGCTCAGCCCCCAGCAAAGGGGCTGGGAATTGCTTCCCCCCAGGAAGGCTTTGGGTGTTTCAGCAGCCCCGGCTCATCTCAAACCCTTCGGCAGAAACCCCAAGTGCTTTGCTCCCCCAAAGCCCCATTCATCCGAACCCCGCGGGCCCGGAAGCTCCAAGTCCTTGTCCCTGCCAGCCCCAAAGCCTTGGTCCCATCAGACTCCAAGGTTTGTGTGCGAGGGGCCGGACGTTTGTGTCCCCACCAGTGGGACGTGGCCCTGTTGGAACGGAGGAGCCTGAAGGTCCCCCCCGACCCAAAGCAGTCTGGGATTCCATGATTCTGTAAATCCCAAATCCTTGGTCCCCACAAGCCCCTAAACCCCCAAACCCTTGGCTCCATGGATTCCGAGCCCTTTTCCCCACAGACCCCCAAAACCTTGGCCCCAGAAACCCCTTGGCCCTTTACACCCCAATCCCAAGCCCTTGGTGCCCATAAACCCCTTGGACCCTCCTAAACCCCAACCCCTGTAAAGCCCAAACCTTTGGTTCCTTAAACCTCAAATCCTTGCCCTCCATAAAGCCCAAACCCTTCATCCCTCAACCCTCAAACCTCTGGCCCCATAGACCCAAAATCGATGGCCAACCCCAACCCCAAGCCCTTGATGCCCATAAACACTAAACCCTTGGACCCTCCTAAACCCCAACTGTAGTAAAGCCCAAACCTTTGGCTCTTTAAACCCCAAATCCTTGCCCTCCATAGACCCCAAACCCTTCATCCCTCAACCCTCAAATCCCTGGCCCCATAGACCCAAAATCCATGGCCAACCCCAACCCCAAGCCCTTGTCCTGCACCAAGGGCAGGATGAGCTTCCCTCTCAGTGCATCTCTTGAGCAGGCACCTAAACTTGCTTCTTCACCCCAAAGCATTGGTGTGGACGAGCAAATCATCGTCATCATCATCATCATCATCATAAAAAAAAGTCAAAAAGGGTTTATTTTATATATATATAAAAAAAAATTTGTACAATTTGAGTTCCTCTATGGAAAGCAGAAACCAACCAAACTTCCTACGGCTGCCGAACGGCTTCGAGCCACTGCAAACTGCAAACCCAAGCTCTTTATATATTAACACCCCCCCCATTTTACACTTTACAACTTTCTACACGCATGCACAAGGTCTCGGCTCGGCGGAAACGCAACGACAAAACCCCCCCCAAGAACAAAACCCCAAAGGAACCAAACCAGAAGGGTTTCCTCTTCCGAAACTCCAAGTGGGAAAATCCCCCCCTTTCCCGGCCGACCCACCCGCGCTCACCAAAGTCTTCTCTTTGCACTAAAACACCCCAAAATGGGCTCGTGCTGGAGCAGGGGGGGTGCCCGGGAGTGAAACCTTCGGCCTCAAGAGGCTGGAATATGCAGGAGGGGTTGGAAATGCCTCAAAACCAGGGATGTCCTGGAAGCGGGGGGAGCCGCTCCCAAGCCGTGGATGGGTTCGGACCCCCCCGGGCCTCTCCAGCATCTTCACTTTGCTCCTGGTACCCCCCAGGAAAGCCCCGGCCCCTGTAAGGCGGCATCGGGACCACAGCCCATCGCTTCGCACCCATTGAGTGCTTTAGGACAAACTAACCCCAAACCAAATCCAACCGTGACCAAACCAACCCCGTCCTGCCCAGCCACAACCTCCCCCTGGGCCCTCCTTCCCCGGGATCCATAGGGAAAAAGAGAAATGAAACCAAAATGAACCTAAAGCCGTGAGGTATTTGTGACCTTAACAAAACCAAGGGAAGGCAAAAGCTGTGCGGCCCCATGGCGAGCCAGCTCGTGGGAGCACCATGGGTCACCTCTCACCATGGGACGCTGAGGACCTCATTGAGCCACAAACACTCATCATCCTCACCGGGAATCGCTCGTTTCATTCCCACCGCTGCCTCCAGGTCCAGGATTGGAGCCCAAGACATGTTTGAAGCTGCTCTGCTTCAACCCACAGCCAGCACGAGGAAGCCCCATGGAGATGCTGCTGGGACCAGGGACATGGATCACCTCAGGAGCAGTGAAACCACTTGGAAACCCCTTTCTGCTTCTCTTAGAAACCAGATTTGCGCTTGCTTTTGTTAAGAGCTGAGTGTGGAAACCATCAGCAAAGAGGATGCTCCGAGAGCCAGGAAACGGTGTCCTGGATGCCAGGGGCTTCCATAGCAGCCATGGATCACGGAGGCATTTGCAAAATAGAGCCCAGAATAACCTCTAGGATTAAAAACCAGCCCCAGATGCTGGGCAATGGTTTAAGGCCAGAGCCAGGTAGAAAACAGGCAAGCGCCGAAGGTCCTTGGGACCTGATGGTGCTTGAAGACGCTGGTGATGAACACGTAGAGATAGCCCTTGAGTTACGGCACCGAAACGCCGGCTCCTCCCTGGCTGTGCCCGGTGCACCTTCGGGGGGGATGCTACAAGGACCTGGGTTTCAGGGAGGAGGAGGAGGAGGAGGAAGGGGCTCAGCCCACCTCAATGGCCAAGGCAAGGGCGAGCGCTTGCAGGTAGGTGACGGAGCCAGGCAATGGGCGCTGCTTCCTGTAGTTCTGCCCTTGAGCCGTGGCCTCCCTGAGCCGCAGCGGAGATGGTGAAGACGAGACGGAGGGGTAGGGAGATGCTCTCCCCCCGGCCCCTCTCCATCCCTCTCCAGCTCACACAGAGGTCTCTGACTGCAGCCTCATGACGAACTTGTGCGACTTGGGGTCCACAAACTCCTCCGAGAGCTTGAAGAAAGGGATCTTCTTGGTGCTCACCACGAGGCTGAAGTCCTGGCGCTTCAGCACAAAGACCACCCCATCCTTCAGGCCGTTGGTCACCGGCTCCTCGCTGACCAGCGTCCACTGCTTGGCCAACCAGCGGTCCTTGTGGTACTGGATGGTGGGCCCGGCCGTCAGGTACCGCTCAAGGAATGCCTTGGAGAAGGGAAAGGACATGTGAACATCACCTTCCTATTTGGGTCCTGCAGCCTCAAGCTGCCCAGCAGGTCCTGCAGGAAAAACATCCCTGCGTGGCTGGTTCCCATCACTGCACCCTGTTCCCTTGGGATTACGCCTGCTTTGCTGGTTCTATCCCCCAGCTCCTTGTCCTCCCCTCTTGTAGTGGGGAAGAAAACCCACACCCAAGTGCTCATGCTCTGGACCAGTCCCTTGGGAACACCTGCGGGCCCATCCCACCTCACCGTGCCCCTCCAAACTCATGTTCTAACGGTTGGACTTGATCTGAAAGGTCCTTCCCAACCTAGTTTATGATCCTATGATTCCACATACCTTGGGCGTCATGTCGTGGGTGATGCAGAACTCGAGGTGCTGCAGGATGCTCTCCATGGTGTGGTAGGGCTGCTGCTTGGTGGTACGCAGGTACTTCTGCATGGCCCGAGCCATGGAGGCGAAGATGGCCTGAGCTGCCTCCCGTGGGTCCATGATCTCCCGGGGGTTCTTCTGGTCCTCCTCCTGCAGCCGCTTGATGTGGGTGAAGGCTTCTTCCACTGCCACCACCAGCCTGTTGGGAGGGAAGCCATGGGCATGGGCTGAGTCTGGATACAGACAAGAGACCCCCTGGGGCTGGGGAAGGGGACCCATTCGCCCACCTATGCACAGCAGGAAGCCAGCTTCCACCCCAAACCTGCTTTGGGGGAGACCTGGTTGTGCCACACAACACTTTGGGATGCTCTTCCCCAAAGAGCAGGGATGCTTCCTCCTGGAGGTGACCCCCCTCCCGCTTCACAGCCCAGCCCAGGTCCTCATGGGACGTCCTGGGATGGGCACCCCACAGGACCCGCAGTGATGGGGCACCCAGTGCCGCCGGTGCCGTACCTGGCGCGGCGCTTCCGCACCCTGCGCTCGTGCTCTGCCTCTTCGTAGTAGTACTCGTTGTGGCTGTTGTCGCGGCGCCGGGCGGCCGCCGCGATGACGGCGCGGGACTGCCCCGTGGAGTTGTTGGTGCTGTTCTCTGCAGGGAAAAGGATGAGGTTTTCCTCCCTGGGAGAGTGCTGAGGCGCTGGCACAGGGTGCCCGGAGAAGCTGTGGCTGCCCCATCCCCGGCAGTGGTCAATGGGGCTTGGAGCAAGCTGCTCCCTGCCCGTGGAGCTGGCTGAGCTTTAAGGTCCCATCCAACCCAAAGCATTCCATGATTTGGAGAAGGTTGGAGAGTGGCTGCGCTATGGCCAGGGCCTCCCAGCCAGGCTGCGGCAACGCTCCAGAGCCAAGAGGAGCCGGTGGAGGGGAAAACGCAGGGATGGGGAAGGGAATGAGGAGAGAGAACAAGAGGAAAAGCCAAGGGAAGGGGAGCTCACCCTCGCCGAGGGAATAGACTTTGAACCCAGACATTTTCTTGGACAGGACGGATTTGGGCAGGTTGAGGAGGGCAGGGTTGTAGACCGGGAAATCGTGGTAATAGTTCTCCAGGATCCACACGGCCGCTCGCTGGATGCTGCAGGGACACAGAGAGCTGGTTAGCACCATGCCGACAGCACGCACCAGGGCCAGCGCAAGGACGGGGTATGGACAGACACGTGTGGCACCGCATGGACTCGGCACCATGAACACAACCACACGCAGGGAGGCACCAGCACCCGGGAGCACCCACGTAACGCACGCGGAGACGGGTGCCCACCCCAGCAGCCCATACCTGAGATGCCCAACGTTGTAGAAGCGGCTGGCCCCATCGGCGGAGCGCACGGCCTTGAGGGTGAACTGGGGCTGGAGCTGCCGCAGCTCCAGCAGCACCACGGCCAGGTAGTGCACGAAGAGCAGAGCATCCACCAGCGAGACGGCGAACTGCACCACCCCCTGGTAGTTGCGGTCCCGCGAGTCCAGGATGCGCACGCCATAGAAAAGCCAATAGGAAACGACGAGGAGGAAGACGAGCACCATGAGCAAGGCTCGGAAGACGAAGACGCGAGGGAAGAAGGCTTTGGGCCGGCGGAAGAAGAGCGCCCAGCTGCCCAGCAGGAGGATGAGGAGTTTGAAGGCCACGGAGATGAAGAGCCCTTCGCAAGGGGTCCCGCAGGGCTCCAGCTCCTCCCGCCACAGCAGCTGGGGCAGGAGCATGAAGGCGAGGGGGGTGAGGAAGGCGAGAAGCGCCAGCGCCCCGGCCAGCGAGACGCCCAGATGCCGGGAGCAGTCCAGATGGGCGCTGTCCTCCATGTCCTTGGTGATGCGGGTGATGTCATCGTGTGAGATGCTGTGCTCCGACGTCCCTGTCACCACGGTCGTGGTCTCGCCCCAGTTGTCATCCTAAGGAGGGTGGATGCGTTACAAGGGGGATGGCTTTGGGCTTCCCCGTCACCAGCACCCTGGGGGGCTGCCGGCCATACTGAACCCCCCCCTTAACCCTTCCACCTCCCATTCACCAAACCTCCAAGCCCGGCGCGCTGCCTGGTGCCATCACCCCCATTGAGGTGCAAAGCTGAGCTTGGAGTCAGAGGGATGCAGTGATTTGGCCTCTGAGACCCTGTGGGAAACCCCCGTCGGCAGCTCCGTGCTGCGCTGCACCTCTCCGGCACTGAGAGCAGCTTTGGAAGTAGGAAGCATCCTGGTTCCAGGCAAACCCCCTCATTAGCAGGGCCAGAAGGAACATGCCCGGCTGCTGTCCCAACACACCCTCACCGCTGCTCCTCCTCCAGCACCGCGCCAGGCAGGACAAAGTCAATGGCGATCCAGCAGCTTGGAGCACCAGACGGATTATCCCTGCTTCCAAAATCCCCTTCCCTTCTCCAGCCGGAGGGTGCAGAAACGACCCATTCACTTCCACATTCTGCCTTACGGCTCTTTGGCATCCCTGAAACTTGGGGGGTTTATCGCATCCCATTTCCCCACTCTGGATTTCCATGGGAAAGGCGGCAGTTCCATGCCAAAGAGCAAACTAAAGCCACAGCCTGGGGCTTTCTGGAGGCATGGGAAGCAGCGGAGGGCCTGGGAGGACCAGTCCAAATCCCAGCCCATCCCCAGGTGAACCCAGGCTCAGCCACCGGCATCCCGGCCTCTGCCAGCGCCGGCTTCTTGGTGGGGGAAGATGAAAAGAGCTGGAGCCGCCTGTGTAGGTGGCTGGGAAAGGATTAAAGCCAAGGACTGGCCGGAGGATCCTGGTACCCAGAGCATGGCAACAAGGGGCCCCCATGGGACCACGGGGCTGGGGTGCAGGGATGCAGCACGGAGCCTCCTCCACATCAACCTGCTCACTGGTGGGATCCTGCTGCTCCCTTACCTGCAGGCGCCGAGTGAGGATTCAGCTAATCCCTAGGGAGCTGATCCCTAGGGATTGGGTCCCCAGGGTGCTTTTCCACCCTGGGCACCCCGTGCCCACCCCAGGGTACCGCGAGGGCCGGTCCCCTTTCATCTGCACCGGTGCTGCCCGCCCTCGCTGCCGGCGCAGGGCCAGCCCAACCGGCTCGACCGGAGCACCGGGCATGCCAGGATCCCAGCAGCATCCCCACGGCAGAGCCCGGATGCCAGCCCTGCTCCTCCCCGTGCCCAGCTCACCCTCTCATCCCCCCGTGTGGACTCATTATCCAACAAGGGCTCTCCCGGTGCTTGGATGGTCACTGACTTGTCCCCGCGGCTCCCATCCCGGCTTTTGGAGCGATGCCGGTCCCGCCGGTCCCTGCGAGGCCAAAGAGAGGAATGCGTTGGGTGCATTGGGGTGACAGCACCCACGGAGGCCATGCTCCCCACCCCGGCCATGCAGCAACCCCTCACCTGTGCTTGCGGGAGCTGCGGGAATGCCCGGATTTGTAGGAATATCCCGAGTATTGCGACTCATTGTCCATGGTGTCGGAGCGCCGGGGCTTGCGCCGCTCCACGCTGAGGGGCTTGGGTCTCCCCGGCCTCGGCACAGCGGCCAGGGCCTCCTTCAAAGGGGGCTTCTTCAGGCCCAGGGGCACCTTCAAGAAGTCGACCGTCACCTTGAAGGACTCTATTTTGATCAGCGGGGTTGGGCTCGCCTCAGGAGAAAACAGCTCGCCCGCCTGCACAGGGAAGGGAAGGCTCAGCAGCAGCATGGAAGCATCCAGCAATCCCTTGGGATGCTGGGGAGCATCCCCTCGCCACCACCCGCCTCATCCCTGCACCACCACAGCTGCAGCCCTGCTGGCAAACAAGGATGGGACATCAGCAGCGCAAAGGAATCCGGGGCATTTTGAGGCACTTTCCATTGTACCCCATCCCCACGCTGAGTTTGGGGTGGCCCCTTCCCCTTTAGCAACCATAGGGCACGATGAGCTTCTGCTTTGGGTGATTTACACTTCAATTGCTATCGCAACCAGGATTTTAACTGCCAAAAGGGCGCTGAGGGTGGGGGCCAGGAGGGAAAGGAGCAGAAAAAGGAATGAATAATCGGGTGCAGGCGGCGTTTCAGGCCCATCTCGCAGCGCAGGGCTCTGCCTGGGCACGTTCCCCAGCGTGGAGCCGGGATCTCACACTCAGCACATCACTTTGGGAGCCTCAGTGTGTGCTGAAGAGCATCGCTCCACACCGGCTCCAGCTCCACTTCCCAGCACCTGCATGAGCTGGGAGACACTGGGGTGGCTCTGGGGATGGCACCACTGGCCTGGGCCAGCCCAGCAGCATGCAGAGGCTGGCTCAGCATCACAAGGCTGTTTCGGAGCAGATAGCATCACCCTGAGCGCTTACTCATGGCTACCACATGGTTATGAGCCAGCGCCAAACTCCCACTGCAGCCTTCCATAGACACACAAGTATATAACTACACACACACATGATCCTAGAATCCCAGACTGCTTTGGGTTGAAGGGACCTTAAAGCTCATCTAAAGCCATGGGCAGGGGCACCTTCCACTGGAGCACCTTGCTCCAGCCTGGCCTTGAGCACTGCCAGGGATGGGGCAGCCACAGCTTCTCTGGGCACCCTGTGCCAGCGCCTCAGCACCCTCACAGGGAAGAGCTTCTGCCTAAGAGCTCATCTCAGTCTCCCATCTGGCAGGTTAAAGCCATTCCCCTTGGCCTGGCCCTGCATCCCTTGTCCAAAGCCCCTCTCCAGGTTTCCTGTAGCCTCTTTAGGTATGGAAAGGCTGCAGTAAGGTCTCCAGTACCCACCTATGCCATCCTCTGCTGGGTTGGGAAAAGAACTCCTGGCAAAGGCAGGATCTGCCCCAGTGTTCTCCTAGCCCAGGTCCCCCCCACTGGTTTTGGGGACCCTCAAGCTGCTCACAGCCCTGCCATGGCTTTGGAGCTGGGTCTGTGATCCCACCAGGACCTGGACACTGGATGGAGCCACCAGGGACATGGTGCTGCTGAGCCATGCTGGGGGGTGCTGGACCCTATCACAGGAGTCCCGCCTGATCCCCACCTAAGGGTGCTGAGAGGCTGCAGGCGTTGGGCATCCCCCAAGCCCCATGCTCCCCTTCCCAGCCAGCACTTTGCGCTGTGTTTGGGGGTGGACCCGTGCCGGGTAACCACGGCAATGCCATTTTGACCAAATAAAAGCCAAATGTCTTTTGGTCTCTTTCCCAATGTCTCAAGAAGGGAGGAGATGGGGTCGGGGAGGCAAAACCGTGTGTGGGGGTCCTTTTGTCCCAGATGCTGGATGCTCACACGTTTATCACTATGGCAACAAACCGCCCCCCCCCACTCCCTCCCCCCCACTGGTTGTCTAGGAGATGGCAACAGGGTCCGAAGCTTGTCCCGGCATTCCCAGCTTCCATGGGGGATGGGGCTGGGAGAGAAAGGACCCCCCCACTCCCCATCCACACCCCCCCCCCAGCCGCCTCTTCGCCCCTCGCCCCTCCGAGGCCTCGTCACCATGGCCCCGATCCCCGCGCGCTCCCCGCGCGCCG
>WYDI02031961.1:0-16922 GCA_009867235.2 Psittacus erithacus | reverse complement strand
AGACAAAGGGAGAGTGAAAAGTACATCCACTGATAGGCTGTTCGCTATAGATAAGCTACTGCTCAAGCACAACTCATCAGCATAGTGTAAGAGGGTAAGTTTGGTGATTCTTATACAAAAGTTCCAGTTAGCATGATCATAACTTCTCTTTATTTAAACTGGGTTGATAGCATGGATTTAGTAGCAAGATTTCCAGCATTCTGTCTGTGTGCATATGCTTGCACATTCTTCAAAGGACCACATATTTGTAATTTCAGGAGGAGACAAACTGAAGAGATCCTGTTGTGAACTTAAGGAAGTTTTAGAAGTCCTTGAGAAGCTTTGGAGGTGCAAAGGACTAGAAAGGGAAAAACTTGTGTCACTGAGGAACTTCCGGTGGCTGTGAATATTTATATACTTGGAGTACTGTGTGCAATTCTGGCTTCTCCAACATAAGGACATGGAGCCGTTGGAGCAAATCCAGAGGAGGCCACGAGGACGATCAGGGGCTGGAGCACCTCCTGTATGGAGGCAGGCTGAGAACACTGGGGCTGTTCAGCCTGGAGAGGAGAAGCTGCGGGGAGACCTCAGAGCAGCTTCCAGTGTCCGAAGGGGGCTACAAGGATGCTGGAGAGGGACTCTGCATCAGGGACTGTAGTGATAGGAGAAGGGGTGATGGGTTCAAAGTGAAACAGAGCAAGTTCAGGTTAGATCTAAGGCAGAAGTTCTTTCGAGTGAGGGTGCTGAGGCGCTGGCACAGGGTGCCCAGAGAAGCTGTGGCTGCCCCATCCCTGGCAGTGTTCAAGGCCAGGATGGACAGGGCCTAGAGCAACCTGCTCTAGTGGAAGGTGTCCCTGCCTGTGGCAGGGGCTTGGGCCTGTCCAACCCAAACCAGTCTGGGATTCTATGATTCTATTATTAGGTATATTCTCTTCCCTTCTCCTTTCATGCCCTAGTTTTCATCTAGAATTTTCAGGGAGAAATCTCAGTCTCTGTTTTTGTATTTTAGTATTTTCCATGGCATTGTCTAGAAGATTGACTGTTGCTGCATTGCTCATACAGATTGACACAGAATACTTTCCCTTAAAGCTTATATATCCCCATTTTTGTGCTGACTCAGACTGACTCATATAGTAGATGTAATTCTGATCAGGGCTAACATTCAATTTAACAGAGATTTGCTTTGTAATACATTAGAATTGTGTTTTTATTCTTGGAACTGTCACTTCTTTGAAGATTTGTCTCTTTATAATGTAGTACTTGAAACATTTATTTTGATGCTTACAAAACTAGCAACTTAATTGTCTGGGGATGTATTTGTAGGTCTGTTTTGAGCATATTTGTTGTTTCAGGTGTCTGAGCATGAATTCTAGTTTGGCTGCAGCTATTAAAGATTAATTACTGGTTTGTTGCTGCAGTCACAAGGCTCTTCTCTGCAACATCACCATTCATAACATGAAGGCTGAGCAGCTCCTGATATTTTCCTTAGTTCCCATTCCTGGCCAAACGCTCATAACTTCACACAAAGCATTCAGTCTTTAGGAGATTCAGGCACTACGTAATGAGGCTTTCAGCCTGGGACCATGATGAACAAGACATTTTACTTTATGCAGTAATGAGACAATATTTCCTTGTGATGCGCTATAATGCTCTTGGAAATTTGTTCTAACAACTGAATATTGGAGGAAGCTAAAACTTCCTCATCCTTCTTCCACTGTCTTCTTGTTGTCTCTGTGCTGCACTCAGTCCTCAAGTGATAATGTGAAATACAAAAAAAAGCAAACTAGTATATGGTGGAGAGAGACCTCCTTTATATTTATCATTAAAACAGCAGCAACCCAAACTTTACAATATAAGCAATAGTATTTAGTGTGAGGTGTCCCTTCCCATGGCAGGGGGGTTGGAACTAGATGATCTTAAGGTCCTTTCCAACCCTAACTATTCTGTGATTCTATGATTCTATATTTGCACTGAAAACAAGTACTGGGATTTTGTGTGTATTTGCATCTTTTTTTTTGTGTGGAAGCATCTGTTTCTTAAGGCTTATTGTGATAACCAGTTCTGATCTGTCTCTGGAATCTTTCAGTGAAGTCTTATTAATCAACCAAAGCATGAATGACTTCTCAAGTTGTTTGATGCTGTTTTGTACCTAAGTGCTTTACTCCATATTGGAACCTAGTGTATGGTATTATCCTCCCCAGAAGCATGTTGTTATTCTCTACATCCATCAGCAAAAACTCATCAAGGAGTGTATTTAATAAGAAAAAAATTAAGACATAGAATGTATAGAACTGTGTCCAGTTCTGGGCTCCCTACTACAGGACAGACATGGACGTGACTGGAGTGAGTCCAGCGAAGGGCTGCGAGGGTGGTGAAGGGACTGGAGCATCTGCTGAGACTGTTGAGCTTGGAGAAGAGAAGGCTCAGGGGAATCTTTTCTGTGTGTATAAATACCTGATTGTAGGGGAGAAGAAAACAAAGCCAGATTCTTCTCAGTAGTATTTAGTGACAGGACAAAAGGCAATGAACACAAACTGAAGGACAAGAAATTCCATTTAAATGTAAGAAAATCTTTTTTACTGAGAAGGCCATCAAACACAGGTTACCCATTGAGGTTGTGCAGTCTTCATTGCTGGAGATATTCAAAATCTGACCAAACACAATCCTGAGCAGCCAACTCTAGCTGACCTTGATTTGATGACCTTTCTAGGTAGCCTCCTAAAAGCACCCTTCCAACCTTATTCAACACCTCATTTTATCGTGAATCATAGAATCACAGACTGGTTTGGGTTGGAAGGGACCTTAAAGGTCATCTTGTCTAACCTCCCTGAAACCTTCAACTAGATCAGGTTGCCCAGAACCACATCCAGCCTGGCCTTGAATGAAGTCTTACCCAAACCTTCATGGCACTGGGGAGAGTTCTGCTAGATATATTAAAAGCCTTGGGATTTGGTCCATAAGGATTTAAACTTCTGTACAAAAGCTGTTTGTTATTAACTGCAATGTCTTTTTCTAGCGTTGCTTGAAAAACTGCAGAGGTGGTTCACTTCATCTACACCTTTTGTTTGCCCCTCAGGAGCGTTCCTTCTCGCCAAGTATTCGCCGTCGACTTCACGCTGTCCTCGCATCTGTTAGCACTTCAGCTCTGATTTTATCAAATCTAATATTTCTTGGAGGAAATCACATTGGAAAAATCTACTGGAACAGGATCTTTATGGAAGGCAAGTTCATTTTTATGTGCTTTCTAGGTAACAGAACTTTGCAATTATTGCCTTGAGTGAGCTGAGCCAGGTTCTTCTACAGACTGTGTGACTACAAAGAAACATTGCCTTTCTCCCATCAAGTCTATAAAGAGAGTTATCAGGCTCCTCGGTCAGTGAAGTCACTGAAGATTGAATAATAAATGTGTGACAAGTTAGGCAGATTGGATTTTTTCTTTCTGCTTTGCATTTCATGTACTTCAGGAAAAACAGGCATACTAAAGCCAGCCCCATAGATTCTGTGGAAGGTTAGTGAATAAAGTCTGCATAATACAACATAATTGAGCAATTAAGGTGGTTTTTGTAGTGGGTCTGGCAGGGTAGGGACCTTCTGACTGTTGAGGACAAGGCCTGAGGACAGGGGACCTTGGGTGACAGTGTCAGCCTGTGGTGCTGCTGGTTGAGCAGTATGCAGCAGTATGAGAGCTGACTCAGGGGACAAAGCGGGAGCTCAGTGTAAGCAGGACCAGGTTTTTTACTGCTGCCAGAGGCCCACATTGTCAAAGAAGCATTTTGTAGAGGGAATATATCTTCCTTATGAGGGAAGCTCTAGTAGGGTTCTGTGTCTGGGAAGAACCACCACTATTGATTGCTCCTTCACACAGTGTTTCTTCCTGTTGTTGCTCGCAGTGGTTTAGAGATCAGTTCTGGAGTTTCAAGGTTCTATGTAACGTCCCAAATAGTGAAACTCTTTTAAGTTATGTACAGAAAAGGAACAATTTATCTTCTAAGTTCAAGCAAAAAAACCCAAAACATTCAAACAATGCTAAGAAATGTACATTTTTAGCATAAAATACAGTGAAGCTTTTTGTTAGTACTGGGCAGGGAAGATGGGGTGCAATACTTGCTTGCATTTGGGTTTTGCTCATAAAACTCAAAATATTTGGTTTTTATTTTCTTAAAAAGACTTGATATTCCCTTAAATGGTTTCTTTGGAGTTGATTGGCAAATAGTTTCAGTAGGAAAAACGAAATAGCTGAAAAGATAAGTTCATCACTTCTTTTTATTGGAAACCAAAAAAAGCACTGGCGAAACTGCCCATTTCAGGTTTATATCTCAATTTTTGTCATGCAGTTTGTGTATTATAAATGGAGAAGGTATGCCTTCCTCTTCAAAAGGGTTAGCAGTTGGCAGCATGCTGGGGTTTGCATCTGATGGACAATTTCAAAGCAAGCAGGACAGTATTTCATTAAACTAGATCAAGTACTGATTGGGTTTTATTCCTAGTAGTTCTTTAGCCTGTCGCTCTGTGTGTAGCTTACACACATGTGGCTACTTCAGTATGAGGTACCAGGTGTCTAGTATAGGAGTAGCAAATTAATTTAGTCATTTGCAGCTTTATTTCCATGATGTGTTAATCAAATTAACTACTTTTAGAACATAAAAGATTTTGCTTAGTGCAGCTCATATTCTACTGTAGAAATCTCAGTGTTGAGCTTTCTATGCATGTATCCTTAGATCACACAGATGGCTGTGAGCATATTCTATTACTGCATGATTCTTACAACTCATATGTACAAACTGAAATCTGCTAAGATTTATTGCGTGAACACTCCTCTCTTGCAAAGAAGAAAGGGTGGTGGTAGTGAGTGACTGCTCTTTGGGGAACAAGGTGTTTGGGGGTTTTATTTTTGCACTTCTTTTCTGGTGTAAGGGAAGCAATATGAAGTTCCCAGGCATGAAGGTTTTCTGTTTGTGCAATACGATGATGAAGAGCTTTGATTAGAGTAGATGCTGACCTCCCATCGTCAATGTTATAATGTTCAGTGCATTACTAAGATCTGCTGGATACCTATCTAGTTACTTTGGGTCAATAATTGTTAGCTTTGGGTTGAGAAGAGAGAAGATACTTGGTGAATTTCAGGTTAAAATATTAAAATTAATATTCTTGTTGTAATTTATAACCTTTTGGATCTGTTTGAAATTCACTTTAGTTTAGGAAACCTAAGCAGGGGTTTGCACCAGCCTAAACTCAAATCTAGAGAGTATACCTTTGCATTTGGAGGACATATCTGCATTCTCAGCAGCCTGGGCAGCAGGACTTGAGCTGGCTGGACAGAGGTGGCAGAGGGCTCTGGAGCAATAGTGTGACATAAAAATCCCCGTAAGGTAAAGAATAGAACACGAAGGAAACAAAGCTGTCCACCTGCGCATCAGCTGCAAAGAATAGTCAGTTCCTTTGTTAAATCCCACAGATTTATGTCTACAGAGATATGAATGTATACTTGGAGGAAGGAAATGGGAGATTGGGTGTGCATTACTCAGTTTGTAAATAGAATTGCACTTGTAGAACACTGAAAAGGCTAGTCAAGAACAGGCATGCTAAACTGAAGGAGTAAAGCGCATCTCGGAGAAGAAATCAGATCTGCAGGGTTAGGTATGGCTTTAGGTGTTGTGCATGGCTTTTTCCAAGTCTGGCAAGTAAGTGAATGACAGATTATTAGTATTTTAAAGCCATAAATGCCTAGTGTGTAGCACTTTTATAGTCAGAAATTGAGTTCTGTTTCATAATACCTAAAAACAGTGCTTGGAGAGCAGCTTCCCATTAGCATGTGTGTGACAGTGGTGCAAATTTAACATGGCTAACTCTTCAAAGGAAGCTTTACTGAAGCTGAAGATGTGCAAAATGCACTTTTAGTTTTGCTCTTTGGTTGCTGAAGAGGATCTACTGTGTTCTTTTGCAAAGACTATTAGCAAAGATCTGGACAGTTGTCTTAGCACGGGGAGGAGAGGACATGGGGATGAAAGCAGTTAAACCCTGGGGTTTAAACTGAGGTTAAACTGAGGAGGGGTTCTCTTTGGAAGGGCACTGTCCTGGAACTGGTGTGATGCAGTGCTTTTGGTTAAGAGACTGAATTATCTTAGCAAGCGTGGCCAAAGGCATCAAGCTGGGAGGGCACACGAGTATACTGGGTGATAAAAGTATAAAATGCTTTCTGCTCTTCTCTGGTTTGTGAGGAGCAGAGCCCAGATCAACGAGGAAAGCACACAGTGCATGTCAGGTGTATTTTACTTTGAGTAGCCCTCTGAAAATGGGACAGGCATCATTTAACTTAACACTAAATGGTACTTCAGCTATCCAGTTTACCTTGCTAAATCATGAGGAGTGCCTTGATGGCAGTTCATCCTATATACATCTATCTTAGCATGGAATGGGATGCATTGTCACTCTTTGCTGAGTTCAGGGGCATTTCGTACAGGTTAGCTTAGATTAGATTGGTTGTCCAACCTTTGGGAAGGTGCTCTTTAGAAGATATCCAGCTCAGAGTGAATTTCACCTTCAGTTAGAAATGGTTCACCAGAGGAATACAGAATGGCTAGCTAACAGAAATCCTGCGCTGAAGGGTATCTGCCTGATCTACCACACTGCAGACTGGATGCATCAACAGCATCATTCCACTTACGACAAAAATAGACCTTACACCAAGATGCATTGACAGCACTGTAAAATGCATAAAATAACCTCTTCTACTGATGATCTGAAGGTTAAAGTTATAATTTGTGCAAGTTTTGTTACTGCAATTGAAAAGAAATTATAATAATCATCTGACAGTTAGGGAGATACAGCAACATGATGGAAATGGAGGAGCCACAACACTGAAATAAATGGCATTGTTTTGTTCTGAGAGGAAAGTATTGAGTGGGAAATAGGTACTTAGAAGTTTCTATGAAGAAAATGGTAACAAGTAACAATTAGATGTCCAGTGAGGTCCAGAGAAGACAAACAACCTCCTGTAAAAGGAAGCTTTAATTGAGGTAGGAGAACCTTTCGAGCTGTAAGACATGGAACGCATTAAAGTATTAGGTGAGCTGTTGGATTGCCATCTCTGGAGGACAGTCTCCAGGTAGACAAAAATCTGTCAAGCAATGTAGAAAATACAGATTTCCTTGGGGTGTAGGAGGAGCTTTGGAATGGCCTCCAGACCCCTTCCAAGCCCTGTTTTCCCTAAGCATTCATCAGCAGATCCAGCTGTTTACATGGGAGAGAAATCTGCACAGCACAGCAGGATTTTGTCTGGATTTTGATAGTTCTCCAGCAGGTTGGGGGTGATGGGAATGTACAAAAATGCAGTTTCAGTAACATGTTATAACAGTTTCTTTTTGAGTTTGATCTGGTTGTAGGGGAAAGCCCATAGTGCTGTGGCTGAGGTGCACCTTAGTGGAAGTCATGGTACGGTTTTAAACTACTGACAGTTACAGTCATGGACAGGTTTGAAACTATTTGCTGTTTCATACTTGCTCTTTTCTTCCAGCATTTAGGATGAAATGCATAGTGTTGTGTATGAATATTTCATTAGGGAAATTTCTGGGAGCATTTAAACCCAATTGTACTATACAAAACTAAAGCTTGTTTCTCCATGTCTAATATTTGCTCACTCATTAAGGATGGCAAAGCCTTTGTTTTGCCTCCAGTTTTCCCTTTCAGATTGCTGTGAAGCAAAATCAGGTTTTATGCTGATCAGAACTCCTTTAGTTGGTTAATTTATAGGGAAAAGATGTTCTCATCAGGCAGTTACCTGACCTACTTTATGGAGGCAGAAAAGCCTTTGGACTTCTTCACAGCTGTGCAGCCCTAGCTCAGATTGTGCTTCATGGGACATCTTAGACATTGATTTGCAAGTGGGAATTTCCATGATAGTGACATACAGGATTCAGAGGTTTGAGTGAACCAAGGGGTTTCGTGTAACAGTTTTCGTGTAGCACACATAAATGTGGACTCTTTGGCTTGCTTTGGCAGTGACAGCCAAACAAAATCTTTTGGCGTCATGTTAATTTAATGATGCTGTTTGCTAATACAATATACCACAGTATTGAAGATTATTCTTGGATTTCTTATTTGTTTCATTTTATATAAACCAAGTAGTGAATGAATTGAGAATGGAAAGAGTATCAGGATCCTTCAAAGCATCCTCCTGGCCTGCTGTTATCTTTACAAGTTTTCCCTTGCTTTTTGAAGCAGTTAAATAAGGTCTTTTCTCTACAAAACATCACTTATGTATTAGTGGTTAGATATGTTCCTGATCACGTCTCATGTGCTTCAATCATAAGAGTAGGAAAAACCTTTCAGGTGGATCAGCAGTTCATACAACAGCATATCTCCCTTCAGAAACTATCTGAATATTGCTAGTTAGCTTCGGTAACAGATTTAACACAGTTTAAGGGCTGAAGGAAGCTAACAAAAAGAATTGGAGCAAAGTAGTTAGAACTTATTATTAAGCAGAGTTTATTGGAATTTTAATTACCTGGTGTTGCCTGGTCATGTACAGTGATATTAAAATCATCGAATGGTTTGGGTTGGAAGGGACCTTCAAAGCTCCTCTAGTACAACCCTCTGCAATGACCAAGGAATATCTTCAACTAAATCAGGAACGCTGATTAGGAGCCATGTTGCACTTCAACAACTTCTGAGATTTGTAGCAGAAATACCTGTAAATTCCTAGCTATGAAGGGGCTTAGAGGTGCAGGAGAAATAAAATCATGCAGTGAAAGGTGTCAAAGGAGGCCACAAGACCTGTCAGCT
This sequence comes from Psittacus erithacus, assembly GCA_009867235.2. Lineage (NCBI taxonomy): Eukaryota > Metazoa > Chordata > Aves > Psittaciformes > Psittacidae > Psittacus > Psittacus erithacus. The sequence continues at coordinate 8,162 of WYDI02031961.1, read as the reverse complement.
CGGGCGTCCTGGTGACTGTGGGATACTTTGCTGTCCTTTCTATGCATCTCTTAGAAAGCCTTTATTCAGATTTCTTTGCAGCTGAAAGAAAGAGGAGGGTTACTTCAGTGACTGACTGTTCAGAGTTGGTGTTTGTGTTTGCAGATGGCCCTTGTTTTGGTTTGAAAGCTTCTGCTGGAGAGTAGCTGGGATGCGGCCTTCCAGTGTCCCGGTTCCTCCAGATTTTCCCTCTCACTGAGAAATCCCACTTGCTGCTGTTATGCCGAAACTTACTTAAGGTCATTTTTTTTCCAAAGATACATTTCTGAATGCTCTCTTGATGGGTTGCATAATTGAGAGAAATACTGCAGAGTGGCGGGAATAGTACTGAAGATGTCGCATTCCCCCAAATGATTCATTCCTCTTTGTGCTCAAAGGAAACTTGTGTTTACAATCATTTATGTGACCTTGCTTGGGGGGTGCAGTTCATTGGGAAGTGAACTGGCAAAATACCAACAGAAATGGATTTTGGTCGGTAGTAATAAGGAAGCAGTGATTTTTTTTTTCCCCTTTAACCTCCCAAAGGATGAGAGCTGTATAAAATAAATATTCACATGTTTAGGGGATTTCTTTAGAGCTAAACCAATAAAGCATATTCTGCTATTTTCTCTTGAATCACTTTGGTTTGAGGTTCCATTCTGTGTGAAAACTGTTGAAGCATTGCTGTTTAAATGCAGCTGTTGCTATTGCATCTCAATAGTTTACTATTTGTCCTTAGAGTCTTAGGACCTGATCCTGCAATCATATCAATGCAGAAAGATTCTTCTATCTAGAAAGTCCCAGAACATGTGCAGACACATCTGCCAGGGTCAATATGGTTGCAGTCACATCTCATATACCATGTGAAAGACTTCATTTTACATATAGCATGTGCAAGGACAAAAATGCAGGGGAGTCTGTGCTGTGACTGCATATATGGAGGTCACTGTTGTGCATTATATTGTATATGACTTACAGAACTAAGTCAACTACACTGCACGCAGGAAATGGGGAGTTGCTCTTACGTCATGCTACCTTCTTGGCAATCTGCAGCTCCTTTCTAAAAAGACAAATTTGCTATCTAATGAGTGTGCTGATCACAGGCAAAATGCCCCCAGCTTTCAGTGTCTTGGGCAAGGTTCATGGTTTTCTTATCATGGAGACATTCAGATCCCACCTGGACGCGTTCCTGTGCGCCCTGCTCTGGGTGGCCCTGCCTTGGCAGGGGTTAGACTGGGTAATCTCCAGAGGGCCCTTCCAGCACTGATGGTTCTGAGGTTCTAATGATGCCAGTAAAGTGTAGGATGGTACAATGAGCAGTTGGGGTAGTGGGTTGGCCAAGTCCATCTTACAGCTGTAACCTTGCTGGTACTGAGGTGGTAGTGTGACAGCTGGAATGAATGGTACAGCTACACGTGCATGTTCTGCCAGTGTAGCAGATAAGAACATGCTGAGTTAGCACAGTCTGTCAGAGCCTGAAGCAGTTTGGATCAGTGGAGTCTTGATGGATTAAGCATAGTGTGAACATAAAAAAGAAAACTGGTTTTTTCCCTCAAAAAGCTTAAAATTGCCATGACCTCCTGACAACTTGTCAGCTGTAATTCAGGTTGTAATTCCTATAGCAGAGCTCAGCAGAGAAGTAGGAGGGTGGGAATGGTTTTAAAATTCACAGGAGAACTCTTTTAAAGAATTAATCTTGTAACACCTCTAAAATGTCTTTCTCGTTTGGGTTCTTTATGCATGCAATGTACAATGGCAGAAACATGAAAAGGCCATGTAGGAATACCCTTGGAACCATGTTTTCTTTAAAGTGTTCTCTGGGAATTGCTAACAAGACAGCAACAGTGCTCCTTATTTCCTCCATGAGTTGTAGATTACCTGCAGGGACTGGGGCTCAGAGCTGCCGGGAGGAGCCGCTTTGTTGCTTCCAGAAGCAACACTGGAAGATGCGAGCATGGCTGTGGTTATGCTACGTCTTTCTTTTTTACGGAGCTGAAGAACAATTCCTGCCCCAGAGGGTGCTCAGGCATTGGAACAGGCTGCCCAGGGCAGTGCTGCAGTCACCGGCCCTGCAAGTGTTCACACACCGTGGAGACAAGGCCTCAGTGCCATGGGTCAGTGGTGGTCTTGACAGCGCTGGGGAGTGGTTGGACTGGATGAGTGTCATGGTTTAAGCCCAGCTGGCAACCCAGAACCACGCAGCCGCTCACTCACTCCCCCCCTTCTCTCCCCCCTGGCTCCTGGAGGGATGGGGAGGAGAACGGAAAGAATGTAACTCTCACGGGTTGAGATGAGAACAGTCCAGTAACTAAAGTATAACACCAATAATAATGATGATAAGGGAAATGACAAGCCCTCCCAGGTAACTGCCCCCAGTTTATATAGTGGGCATGACGTGCTGTGGTATGGAATACCTCTTTGGTCAGTTTGGGTCAGGTGTCCTATCTCTGCTCCCTCCGGCTTCCCCTCCTCCCTGGCAGAGCATGAGGCTCAGAAAGTCCCTGGTCAGACTAAACATTCTAAGCAGCAGCTAAAAACATCGGTGTCATCAGCGCTGTTCCCAGGCTGAGACTCAAAACCACAGCACTGCCCCAGCTACTAAGAAGGAAAAAAATGGCTGCTACTGCTGAACCCAGGACAATGAGCTTAAAGGTCTTTTCCAGCCTGGATGATGCTGTGATTCTACATTGCCAGCAAGAGTAATTGTTGAGGACCATTAGCTTTCTTTTCCACTCCAGATCCTCCTTGTCCTGAGTGTTGAGGGGAGAGATACAATTTTGGCCGTATCTTGCAGAGGAAGAAGTGCAGTCACCCACACTGACCATGGCTGTTCCTCTTCAGTGCTGTTGCATTTGCTGGCTCTTGCCATGCAAAATAGCCCAGCCAAGAACTTCAGGAGGGCAGAGGACACTCACAGTTTCACCTTCCCATTCCCCTGTGGATTTGCCATACACAGCAAAAGTCTCACAACAACTCACAGTAACTTAACCTGGTATAAAATACTTGAACTGCTGTTTTATGCTTACTAGGTCACTGTGCTTATTGGGAAATTTATACATCTGTGAACTTGTTGATGTGGTGGCATGTATTTAATGATCAGTGAGAGCCACAATATCAGCTGAGACTTGCAACCATTGAGAAAAGTCTGAAAAATGATGCGGCCGCCTGCTTTTCCCTTATTCAGAATTTCCCAGGAGTCTTGTAGCTGTTTTCTCATCATTGAATCCTGTTTCTTCCTTCTGTCAGCTCCTTTCATCTGTCTTCAGCTTTGAACTAGGGCCTGACTTGTTTCAAACGCTCATTGAGTTCCCAAGCGCAGGCAGTAGCCATGTAACAGCAGGGCTGGAACAGCCGCTGTATTTAGCTTTGCAATCATCCAGACTTGCACCACAACTTTCTAAGTTGTTTATTTCCTGCAAAGTGATGTGAAAGCAGCATTGTGGGGTTCCACAATTACTGCTGCTCGGAGCCTGCTGGAGCAAATTTTCTCAGCTTAGAGGGAAAAAAAGACCCTTTTTCTCCAAATGCCAGCCCTGCCTGTCAGCTGGAGATGGGAAATTCAAGCTGTGTTCATTTTGGCTTTTGCATGTCTAGCAGCAGAGTCAGAGCTGGTTTTAACAATTCTGTTGTGGAGGTGCATGGGCTGCAGAGGAGGCTGCCTGTGCAGCAGGGGTGAAATCAGTCGAGAGCTTATTTTTCTCCCTGAGAAGGCTTGACAGGAAGTTTTCATCTGCTACAGCGCAGTTCTGCTGTGTAAGTAGGCAGCATTTTTACACTCAGGCTGTTTTGTCTGTAATTCTGTTCTAGGTTCACAAGCAAAGACAGATGTCTCAGACTATTACAGTATCTTTCTTTTTATATTCAAATGAATTTACTTCAACCATCCTTAAATAGCCACTGCTTTCAAGAATAGGAAAACTAAAAGTACAGGTATCCTGCAAAAACCTGATTATTGTCTCGTTGTCTTGACTGTTGGGTCTTTGGATAGGGCTTGGGCTTTTTATGAGAGGGAAAGCAAAACATTGTACCATATTTGATAAAATTTATAGACTTGCACCTCATAAATGCTGATAGTCCTGTGAAATGTCTGCTGCTGTCATTACATCTCCTACTAACTTGCTGTGGTGTGTTTTCTTGGTCCACGGATCTGAAACTGGGCAGAGTTGGGATTTAAGTTCATGCCTGACTTGGAATGCATCAAACTTTTATGTGGACTCGATCAAATCCTAGGAGAAATGGCACCATATGGTGCAGCAAAGTTAGCCCTCATGTCCCTGAGGAAGCACCATGAGCACAGATGTTTATCTCCTTCCTAAACAGCTGGGGTATTTTGCTCAGCATTAAACAGCTCCTTTGGTAATCTTGCTGGTTAGTGCGGTACCTGTACAGGATGGATGAGCAGGGAAGCACACGGCTCTGCTGGTTCTTTTTTATCTCTTTGGGCATTGTCTTTCCCTGAAAATGGAGAGGGACCTGTCAGTAACTCATAACCCATCAGCTGGGCCTGCCACACAGGCTGCACCACTGGTACACGTGTGATGTTCTCTAGTGCTGTTGTGTGGGTGACTCCTGAGGACCACTGAATACATGGCTTTGAAGTGCATGGTCCAGGTCTGCCTAAACTCTGTGAGACCAGATCAGGAACTTAGTGGCACAGTTCCCAGGCTTAATTTCAGTAATCCTGGAGATGTGACATTTTTCTGTCAGTGCATGTATGAGTGTGTTTAAGTAACAGACTGTAGATGAGGTACTAAATGCAGGAAATACAGAATCATAGAATCACAGAATGGTTTGGGTTGGAAAGGACCTTAAGATCATCCAGTTCCAACCCCCTGCCAGGAGCAGAGACACCTCATGCTACACCATTAATGTCTTAAATCCAGTTGTAAGGTCAGAGATCATAGTAAACGTTCCCAGTTGTTGTTACAAATTACATTTGATGCTTATTGTTCATTCTGTAGTGAAAGAGTTACAAACTTCAGGGCAGGGAGATTCCTTGAGAACATTTCTTCCAAGAAAGTAACGGGCTCCTAATATTAGGGTAGTTTTTATTTCTTAAATTGTCTTCCATTTTGTCTTTCTCTTTTCTCACTTATATTAGGGAATGTAGAAATAATAAGATACTGAAACCCAGTGGTGACTTGCTAGTTGCGACTGTCTCCCTAGGTGTTGAATTTTCCCTCTTGGTAGGTTAGCTTAAAAGCTTGCTACAAATGCCTTAGCCCTCTGTGTTTTAACAAGATCTGTTTTATTTCTCACAGTTGTTCAGATACTTTTCACAAATCCCTGTCAAGCTTCCAGAGCTGTGTATTCCTGCCCGTTCTACTAGTTAGTAGTAAGTGGTGTGAATCGTTTGTAGCTACAGAGCCAGCACGCCAGTATTTAAGTGTCTAAAGCAGAAAATAGGCTTTGTTGTTAATAATTTGTTCTGTTATTTTGATTTATTGTTGTTGTTTAAAGCTACTTTCTTAGTTTTGCAGCTTACGTGTGAAAACTGATGAATAACATGATAGGGTTTTCTGTATTGTTAACATCCACGCTCCTAACCATATAATGACATTGGACTTTTGATTTATATTACTTCTGCCCTTTTCCATGTGGCTTTTGTTAGAGCCTCAGGTTAGCTTTCCATCAAATAGAATAATCCTTCTACAAATTCTAGCTTAGGCTTTGAAGCAATCGTGGGAGAAGAGTGATTTGTATTATAATACAAGCTAACCATAAAAATTCTCCCATTTTATGTCTGAGTAAAGATTTATATTGTATCTGGATTAGACAAAACCTCACATCCTGGTGGTTGCATGGAGTACTGTCATGGGGGAGGGTTGTTTGTCTCCTTAGAAACAGTAGTAAGGTGTTAGTGAAGTAGTTGTATTGTTCAGAAGGATAAACATCATCTTTAGTAGTTCTTGACATTGAAAGAGAAGTATGAGTATATTGTTCCATTACCTGCAGGTTAATTTGCAGCCCTGAAGTGAGGAATAGTTTGCAAATAACTGAAAATGTTTTCAGCTTGAATCTTGTGACTATAATGCTTTGCCAGCCCCTATCTGTTACTGATACTTACAGTGAAGGCATCTTGTATTTAACAATTGCTTTGTATGTAAATAGTTAAAAACCAGCTTGTCAGAGAATCTTAATGTTGCCCCACTTGCTATTACTTTTGATTTTAGATGCTTAAAACAGTGTCCTTGTTCTAGCATGTCTGAGAATGTTTGATATATTCCTTCATTGCTGTGTGAACAAACTGCCTCAGCTACATTGTCAGCGTAGCAAATCAGAAATCAATATATCTGCATGGAATGGGATAGTCTTCAAGATATGGGCATCATTCATTTCAGATGAAATCCAACTTGTGGATATCTTATTTTTCATTCCAATATCAAAACAGGAGACAATTTGCTCATTCCTGCCCAAATAGCATGTTTAAATGTTCAAGAACAATCAATCTGGACAAAGGTGGAAAATGAAATAGTTGAAAAGCTCTAGAGAATTGCTAATGGCATGTCTGTTTTTTCACCTCAGCTGTATTTCCAGTTGTTTCCAGGTCAGGAGCAACTGGGAGTTTGGACTGTCCGATAGTTTTTTCCATGCCTCTGGTATACAAACTGGGAGGAAGAGTTTGGATAAAGCTGCTGTTGTTTAGCAGAAGCTCAGCAGTGTCTAGGCGGATCTGCAGATGGTTCTAGCTTGGAGACTGCACTCCTTCCCCTGTCAATAGCTTGGCCATTTGAGACCACAGCTATGGCATAGAAGCTATGAGAAAAGTTAAGAGATTCAGCTTTTGTCACACCCCAGGTGTGCGAGGAGGAGTATTTGTGTGGCATATTAGATAGTGCTTCCAGCAGCAAAAGCAATCTCACTCTTATTCCTAGCCTTACTGAAGATGTTCTGGCACAATAAGATTCTCTTTTCCAGCATTTTCTGAGGCAGATCAGTTAAAGCTTCATCTGAAATAATAGATCTGCATATCTGCAGAAAGGAAAGTGCCCCTGTGAGTTTGTTTATGTGGAGCCAATAGAGAGATCACCAAAACCCTCGGAGAAAGATCATCGGTATTCCTAAAGAGCCTTTTAACATTACCTTACTCCTATTTCTGAGTGCAAGTTACTCTATTAGCACCTCTTTTTTTTTGTCCACCTGCCAAAAGCAGTCCTAGTTCTCACCAAGGTGTGTAAACAGTGTGGTGCCCAGCTGATACAGCCCTCAAAGTGTGAGCTGGCCAGTGTTGCGTATGAAGTCAAGGGCACGAGTAGATGATGAATTCGGGAATAGTGAGTCCTATTCACTGAATCCTCCTTCCATGAAAATGTGATGGTTACAGCTTGAAGTCTGTAATTAATATCTTGCTGCAGACCAGCTGTGTGATACACTGGGAATGGCTGACCTTGCCAGTGGAGATGTTTCATGCTAAACAGCGAGGGTCTGTCTTCATTTTTCTGAGTTGAGCATGCAGGAGAAGCGGAGAAAGCAGTATTTGCGAGTTAGGTAGGGCTGATTCGGGTATCTGTGGTTAAAGACCCTCAGAAGGCTTTCCAGAAGCACGGATATTCTTTCAGCATTGTGGCAGACTTTGAACAGACATGAACAGAGTTAGTACATTGGCCAGTCTTTGCATACTCAAAGGTCTGTCTTCTGTGATATAGTGTGTCATGCTAGCCCCTACTACAACATGCTCAGGAAAGAAATGAGTAAGGAGCGGACCAGGTCTGGAGAGCACAGGGCAGCAAAAGCTTTAGTTACGGCGAGAGCCAGTGCACACCTCAATCTGAGCAGTGCAAGCTGGGGTGGGGGGCAAGGTTGTCCAAATATGGCCTTTTTGCTTCTGTTTTGGTAGGCCTGGGGCAGCTCTGGGCAGGGATGAAAGCTACTTGAGCCTCATTGAAATCTGATCAGTGCATGCGTTGCTGATTGACTACAGCAAATACCCTCCTCCGCAGGGCTGGGCAGTACTGTGTGATTGCATAGAATCATGGAATCCCAGCCTGTTTTGGATTGGAAAGGACCTTAAAGCTCATCCAGTCCCAACCCCATGCCATAGGCCGGGACACCTTCCACTAGAGCAGGTTGCTCCAAGCCCCTGTATCCAACCTGGCCTTGAACACTGCCAGGGATGGGGCAGCCGCAGCTTCTCTGGGCACCCT
>WYDI02031960.1:14051-41558 GCA_009867235.2 Psittacus erithacus | reverse complement strand
CCAGGTTGGACACAGGGGCTTGGAGCAAGCTGCTCTAGTGGAAGGTGTCCCTGCCCATGGCAGGGGGTGGAGCTGGAAGAGCTTTGAGGTCCCTTCAACCCAAACCAGGCTGGGATTCTATGATTTGATTCTGCGATTCTATGGGATCTTCCACAATCAGAATAATAAACATTTCCTCCTCTAGCCTGTCTCATCTCAAAAGAGAGACCTTCTGAAATCAGTTCAAGGTCATTGTGTATTTTGAGCTGCCAGCTCTAGAAAAGGGAATACATTGTGAAAGAACTCCTGTCCCATAAATTATTTCAATATAAAAAAGACATTAAAAAATCAGACATTGCTAACACTGATAAAGCACTAGTGAAAAAACATGATAATGCTGAAACCACATGAATTTTAACCAGAATCTTGAAGAAAAGAAATTCAAGGGAAAAAAGAATCCAGAAATAATGAGGAACATGGCAAAAGCTGAATAAGTAGAAATAGCCAGTCTGTTAGCAGGCTGAATAAGCATGTTCTTTGTAACAGCATGGAAAGGAAAAGACGCAACAGTCTATGCTCTGCTTCAGTGATAATTTCCCTGGGAGCTGGGCCCATTCAGCCGGGGGTAGCTCAGGGTCTGAGCCTCTTCTCTTCAATATAACATGAAGTTATATTCATGGTCAAGTTGGGAAAGCTCCAAAGCCAAATGCTGAGTGTCCGAGGGGCTTTCCACAGTGAACAGAAAGCTGCCTATAAAGCATGCTTTCTCATAGAGTGTCAATGTTACCCTCAGCTGAATCCTGAATTCTTCTAATTCCAGATTTGACTTCTGGCACTGGAAAATCCCACTTTTGGAGCTGAGCAGAGATGAGCAGGAGCTTGTGCTCAGGATAAAAATAGCTGGGCAAAACTAGGTCACTTCCATATCCTGTCTCACCCTCCCTGGGATGAAAATCCATGGTTTTCTTGCATCTCCATAGCAGGGAAGATGGGGATAGATCAGCTTTGACTCACAGCTTCGATCACCCACACACTTGTATAGTGAAGCACCACAGTGGGATGCTGCTGAGGGCTGGGTACCCAGGAGCTTCAGCTTCCTCTGTTTCAGGAGCAGATCTGAAGACTCTCTCTTTTCCCAGTGCCCATGAACTATCACACTGCCTCCAGTTGATCTGCCAACAATCAATGATGCTTTATATCCTAATAGAGGTTTATTTGTCAAACTTGCCCACAAGAGCATCTTCGTTAGAACTAATTACAATGTCTGGGTTTAGCTACGTGGAAGACAGCATCCAAGTTACCCCCTGCACTCTTCAGACAAAATTTCTATCTCTGGATGGCAGTACTTACCTCAAAGGTTAATTCAATGGCTTGTATGCTTGCTTTCTGGAAATTCAAGTCAATAGAAGCTAATTATACTTCTTGATGCAAGATCAGAATTGACGTGTGAGTAGAATTTAACCTGAGTGCTTCCTTGGTAACTTAGCTCTATCTCCAGGATCTCACCAGTCAGAAACGGCTGGGTGGGATGGGTGTGCACTAGGCAGGGTGAGAGGATGCTCCTCAGAGTCCGCAATACAAGGGATATTTTCCTTTGGATATTCCCCGTACCGAGTCAGAAAGTCAGGTTTCTACTGCCCAGGTAATATGAAGGTATTACTGATGTTAGGTAAATTAATTTCATTATTTACTGAATTAGGTACTATTAATTCAGTAGTATGGTGTTTCCCCATTCCCTCCCCATTTTGCTGGCTTTGTGGATGAACAGACAGCAGAGGAGTGTTTCCTATGGCATGCACAGGTATTTTCCAAGTGTTCCTGATGACACATCTTCAATGTGCCCCGCAGCACAAGGAAGAGCCACCAAGGTTGGCAGAGATCACAGCACAAGGACAACTGCCCTCACACCCAGGGTTACCACCTCATCACAATGCAGCAGAGCTGAAGCATCTACTGCCTCTTGGAATGGGCTCAGGTCAGTTCAGCCCTGCAATTTGGTATAAAATCCCTGGATTTTAACCTTACCACTTGTGGTTGCCAGCAAAAAGAAACCCAAAAACCCCCAAACCAGATCCCAGTGGGTACAGCAGGCTTTAAGCTTTTTTTACTGATGCGCTACGGACTGTTCCAAACCAATTCAGCTTTGTAAAATTAGCACCTTTGATGCAGTAAATATTTATATGCACATATCACTTGCTGGGACAGTCTCCTCTACTGAATGTAATACAGTCCTGTGCACTGGTCCCTAGGCAACCACTAGAACAAAGTAATTAGTAACTACAAATTCACATATATCCATCAAAATGAGATCCAGGTTAATTTTGTGTCTTCTGTGCTTGAAAATTAGCACCTAAACATTCCCCAAATTATACTCATTTGCAGATTGGTTTTAAAAACAACTGTAAAGAGGGTCTCATCATGAAATCACACAGAGACACACAAGAAGTCATAAAACAGATAGGATACTTGAGCAGGAATAAAGAGAAAAAAACCCAGATCCTGTCCCAGATGGAGTTGGGAAGTTTGGCTAGGGATCTGAAGCTTGCTATAGAAGCAATCCCCGACAGGCAGACAAACTAATGTGCCTCCCTCATCAGCTTCTGTGTCAGCTACAGCTGACTCTATTTACTTTTAGCCCAGAGGAGGAACTGGGAGCAGAAGGAAAAGAAAAAACCCCTTCATTGATATTCACAAGGATGTCTTACATGTCCAACGTTATTTTTGTTCAAGGGAACTCTCAGAAAATGGGAGAAAACAAGTGGTTAGGTGGAAGAATGGCCATCAGAAGTGCAGAAAGAACCCTGTTGTGGAGGAAGGAGCAGTATTGCTCCATGTATTAAAGTACCATGAATCACTTTGATTACTGTGTGCATATTTCCTAACAGAAAAGTAAGGGACTCAGCCTGGGCACAGTCAAAGAATGGTTTTTTGCCTTAACTAAACTAAATGTCAGATTAGACATCTCTAATGATGAAGACAGAATGGGTGAAATTGCAGCTGGCAAATAACAGTTCCCTCACCCTGAGGGTGAAAGAAGGTTAAAAACCCCCCTTTTCCCTATTTCCACACAGAATAAACCGTGTCCTGAACCCAAAGCACAGCCCTGCTCCAGCCCAGGGCGCTGTGCTAAAGGTAGGCATTCACCATGGGTGAAAACACAGCTTTGTGAAGAGAGAACTCACCTCTGGGTGTTTGCTTGGCTGGGTTGGCGGTGTTGGCGTTTCCCATGCTCCGAGCATGAACACCGGCATTCCCAGCCATCCAGGACTGCATGCAGGCAGGAAGGAGCCCTGCCAGCTGGCTGCCTCGAAGGGTTTCCAGCAGTGAAAAAACTCTGCCTGCATCCCTGCCCAGGGTTCCTTTCCCATTTTGACTGATTCCTCATCCCCAGGATAAGAACCTTGGCTGTGAGGGGAGGAGGAGAATCCACTTTACCTGTGCTCGGCCGCTCTGGATGCAAAGCACACTTGTATTTTTCAAGCCCTGTCATTCACAAGTGGACTTTGGAGGTAACCTCTCCCTTTTTACACATAGGGACAGTTTCTCCCTGCCTGACAGAGCTCAATAGTGGCTCCAAACATGGCATTTACCCCATTGTGAACAACGTCCAAGAAGGCACGACTCACAGGAAACTTCTAATTGACCAAGATGTGATTCATTAGGAGGCTGCACTGTCTGGATTAAAACAGCATCCAAAAAAAATCAATCACTGAAAGCCCCGGGCAGTCTGGAAAGTCAGTGTCCCAGTAACCCTGACGTGCTGGTGGGAGAAAGCCAGGGCTTCTTGGAGGCTGCTGCGGTGCCAGAGCTGCTGCAGCCCCTCAGATGCAGAGCTGGGGGTCTGCTGATGGTGCAGCTCCAGCTGGGTCCAGCTGAACCATCCTCCCTCAGTGGCTTTCCAGATGCAGTCACTTGGTTTTTGATAGTGGCTTTGCACAGGTCAGAAACAGCCCTTCTCTGAGAGCATGGAGGCAGAGGGAATGAAGACTGGGGCAGGAAGGAGTGGGGTGAGGAAGGAACAATGACCAATGAGCCTCCAGTTTCCTCAAATTAATCATGGAATGGTATGGGTTGGAAGGGACATTTAAAAGTCATCCAGTTCCAACCCTCTGCAATGAGCAGAGACACCTTCCACTAGAGCAAGTTGCTGCAAGCCCTGTCCAACCTGGCCTTGAACACTGCCAAAGACGGAGTATTTACCACCTCTCTGAGCAACCTGTGCCAGTGTTTCACCCCCCTTGTTGTGAAAACAATTTCTTCCTTATAACTAGTCTGAATCAACCCTCTTTTAGTATAAAACCATCTCCCCTTGTCCTATTGCTACAGGCACTAAAAAAGTCTGTCCCCATCTCTCTCTTATAAAGCCTCCTTAAAGTATTGAAAGGCCAGAATAAGGGCTCTCTGGAGCGCTTTCTTCTCCAGGCTGAACAACCCCAACTCTCAGTTGCTATTAACACAGAGCATCCTCTCCTGAAGCACAGAGCAGAGACCTGGGAGGGTTTCAGGCAGTGGGAAGGATGGACCTCAGTGGGAACCCCAACTCCTGCCTCAACATTAAAGGCTGAACTGAGCCTTGTGACTTATCTCTGCCTTGTCCAAACCCTCCACTCATGCAGGGCCTGCTGCGAGGTGGATCACCATCCCAGTCTGTTCCTCTTCCCACCTGTTCATTACAAACTGATGATGCCCAGCACACTCAGCCCTCTATCTGGAAATAGACAGAGGGGAATAGATACACTTCCAGGAGAGGGACACTAAAATTGAGCTTTCCAGATTCACAGGCACCGAGGTGACAAAATGTAAGGGTTGGAAACAAACAGCCACTCCTGGCAGCGCTCAGATGAGCACTGGGTGCCGTATGCCAAGTGTTAGAGAGGAGACACAAGCGCCCTTTCAGCCATGGTGAACTTTATCAGGTTTTCAGTAGGACAAACAGGCAATCTGCTGACAAGAGCAGCCTGGTGAGGCTGCACATGTCCCCACCACTCCAGGCAGGCAGAAGTGGAAGGGCTTTTTCCTCTCTTTTGTGTGCACAGCCGCTGTTTAATGTAAATGTCCTCCCCAGAAATTGAATAACTCCCACACGAGTGATTTTATACCCATCCAACATTTAAATTATGAACGCAATCAGCTGCAGCACCACAAGTTACAAGGCAAGGCCAGAATTCCTGAGGCAAGAAAAGTCTATTTTTAGACCTTTCAAGCTGAAGTTTTTACTAGATGTAGAAATTTGCATCCTTCTGCTGCCTCGTTCTTAACTTGCAGTGAAAGTTTCAGGAGTTTGGGGGTTTTTCAGGCATTTGGGTGGTGCCTGATCAAACACCAGCAAAACAAACCAGCTGCTTTCTGCCACCCAGCACTGGGGGTGGAGCACAAGGAACTCTGGCTCATGGCTCTGCAGCTCTGCCCGGGTGTTTGATTGCCTCATGGGGTTACTGTGAGACCACAGAGAAGTGATGAAATTGGTTGTTTCCCCCAGTGACATCCTCCAGCTGGGCTGTAACGTGGCTCAGGAGTTGTGTGTGTCCTCCTCAAGCAGGGGCTGTGCTAACCCTTGCCAAATCATCCCCCTTTTAGTCCATGTAGTTGTACAATGCTGCTGCCTATGGATTTCCGGAAAGATGCTCCTGACTCGTATTCCTGATTCAAATTTCCAAATTTATGGGTTATTTTCTTCTCTATATTTTTTTTCTTTTTAGTTTTGGGGTTTTTTTTTCCATCTTGCAGGCACTTGGTGTTTTACTTGTTGTTCTTCTTCTGTGTGTGGTACCCGGGAGAGGCCAAAGCACAATGCAAACCTTTTGTTACCCACTTGTGCGCGACAGCAGCAGAGAATAAATGAGAGAGAAAAAAGGATCAGATACACTGCAACAACCAGAAGCTCCTTTCTGCTGAGCCCCACAAGGGGTCTGTTTCATCTAGAGCACGTAAGAAGCACTGGTTCAAGATGAGCAGCTCATAAACGCATTTATCAAGCAGGGCTGGTAATAACTGGTTGACGAGATGCGATGCTTCTTCCAAATCAGAGCAATGCCTTCATGCCAGGCTCATTCTGGGATTACAGCAGGGTGAGAAATCACAGCTCTGGCACTCTCTTCTCCAGACAAATCACCCCATTGCCATTGCTTAATAAAACACTGCCAAAATAGGAGTGCTAGTACCAGTTTATCTGTGTGGCTGCTTCATGGCAAAGGCTAAGCACCATTATTCTGCCTCTAAATATCACATATGGACCATGTATAGAAACAGATGCTAAATCCCTGTAGGAGCCAGGGTTCCCCAACACCCCATGAAAGTCTCTAGCAGAATAGATGGACCTTAATTTCCTCCTCTCTGCAAAGAAGTGCACTGCTTTCCCTGGTGCCATCAGGCTTCAGCTGTGCTTGGGGGGTGAAAGAGAGAAAAAAGAGATTGTGGCAAATGAAGATGCAATTCTCTTAAAATGTTTTCCTTTTTGAGAAGCAGCAGCAACAAAATTTATGCAAAGATCAAAGAGAAGGAGGCTGCACTCAGGGACAACTCAAAAACAATATGGGGCAGTTGCTGAGCAACTCTCCAGTGTACAGTATTGCTCTTTTCTGGTACCTCCCCCATCAGCACAAGAGGGATGGTGTCTGGTATTAGTCAAAGCAAACACCCGTGTCATTGCCTGAGTACAATTAGATTTGAGGTTGTTGCAAACAGCTCCTATCAATCAACTACAAACCATTGATCTTACATCTAAAGCACTTCTTGAAAAATAAACTAGGCTTTTTTGATGGAATCAACCATTAGGGATTCTTTTCTTCCTTTTTGAGGATGGGTAAATAAAATTCTTCTATCAGAACTTGCTTAATAATTATTCTGGACATACCATAGACCAAATCCTGAGCGCGAAGCAAAGCGATGACTCAGAACCCAAAGGCTGATTTCTGTTTCCCTGGCCATTTTTTGGGGCTGGAATAGCTATTCTTTAACCAGGCATTCACTCAATTTGGTGCACAATGCTGAATGCATTCCCATAATCAGGGTATTGTCTGTTATCTGCCGAGAGCTGTGAAGCACAGGTGCCACAGGGATCTGTTTGCTTCAAAGTGGTACCCAAGGATTTTACCTTGATTCATCCCTGTCCTGCTTTTAAGCAGCTGCTTCAGCTCAGTTCTAGATATAAAATGCTTTTGTCCTCCAAGGAGAGGCAGTGAGTGTTCATCCATGGGGATGCTCCAGCATCAAGGCTGCACTGACACTACCAGGTGGTGCATGGCCTCGGGAAGGGCCCAGAGGGGCAGATGCCATGACAACTCCATAGCAGGGCTGGGAACTAAGTCAGGATGCCACCATCCTTCACTCCTGCTGGGGTCTCTGGGGAGGAGATGTTTAGATCCCCGATAGCCATGGAACTATGTCGCTTCACCTCTGTTTTTTCACAGAATTGAATAAACTTAAGGCTCCAAAAAGTAAGGAATTAGCAAGACTGCCTTGGGGCTGATGCAGCAGCCGCCCAGGGAAGCAGGTCTGCGTGTTCAGCTCTCTGCCAGTGCACTATGGAGTACCAGGGCATAGCACACTGCCTGCAGCCCCTTGTCACACACTGAGCAACACAGAGGAAAAGCCCAGAACTCTCCAGAGCAGAAATGGGGGAATGCTGCTTTTCTATCACTCTCTCCAGTGGGGCAGGATGGAGATGGGACTCAGCACCATAAAATCACAGAATCAGCTGGGTTGGAAAAGACCTTTAAGATCATCAGCTCCAACCATTCCCCCAGCACTGCCAAGGCCACCACTAAACCATATCACTATGGGCCTCATCTACACAGTTTGTGAACCCTTCCAAGGATGGCACTTCAACCACATCCCTGGCAGCCTGTTCCAACTCCTGACCATCCTTTTGGCGAAGAAACTGTTCCTAACCTCCAGTTTAAAGTGCTGTGCACCCCACTGGGAAGGGTCCCTGTGAGCATCCTGAGAAGACAGATCAGCCACAGGACTGGGGACCAGCCAAGCTCCTGCACAATGCTTCTTCCCAGGGGATGAACCTAAGGCAAAGCAGATGCTTGACCCGCCCTGACATCAGCACTGCAAGGCTTGCCCTGCTGCTTCCCAGTGTTGGGTTTTCACTCCCCCTTCGCAAGCAATGCAGGCAGCTCAGCTCTGCCTCTTGGGTGCTGGCAGGCTGCCACCCTGTAATGAAGGCTGCTGGTATGTCTAACACTGGTGGCAGCATTTCAAGGTGGCAGTGAGGAGGCTGTGGGAATCAGCGCAGGAGATCAGGTGGCTGTGGAGCTGTGGGATGATTTGGATGTGCAGGCTAATATGCCAGATATAATAGTGTCAATATTAACACCCTTGCTGATCAGATGAGCACAGATCTGGCCAAGCCATAGAAAAACTCCTTTTGTCTGCAGGGAGAGGCTGGCGGGAGTAGAGAGCATTGGTTTGAAATCCAGCTTCTCACTTATGGCATAAATCATGGGGAAAAGTGCTGCCGGAGCCCTCCCTGAAGCTCTTTGAGCCTCAGCAGCTCAAAGCCACACTTAACTGTGCCCTGTGCATATGGGCAACCAGTGGTCCCTGTGTGGCTAAAAGCTTCTAACACGGGTGAAAGGAGCAGCTTTAGCATCTCTCACTGTGCTGGAAA
This sequence comes from Psittacus erithacus, assembly GCA_009867235.2. Lineage (NCBI taxonomy): Eukaryota > Metazoa > Chordata > Aves > Psittaciformes > Psittacidae > Psittacus > Psittacus erithacus. The sequence goes on along the minus strand of WYDI02031960.1, from coordinate 32,962 downwards.
CCAGACTGCAGGTCGAGTCTGTGGAGTTGTGCCTTCACTTTGGTTGCTTCATGTGCAGCAGCTCACATTGATGCACTTTCACATGCACATCAATTAAAATTAGAGTCAGTGGCCAGCTGCATTTCACTGTTATGGAACCTCTATTGCAAGGTACAATTGTATTTTGGTGCATTCTTCAGCCTCACTTCTCCTTGCACAGGACTACATTTTCATGCCAGTATGCAATGACCACGCACAGGACACGGAGACAAGGCACAATGGTGTGTGCTCACTTCAAACCCAGGTTTCTAACAGCCGCTGCAAGGCAATTCCCTGTCCCTGCTGTCAGCCGTGTCCTGCAGAGAGCGCGAAAGCTGAAGCGGATGCTTTGGAAAATCAGTCTCACGTTGCAAAATGCTTTGGGATCCTGACTGGGATGTGGGACTCTGCCACCACCAAGTGATCAGTGGAAAGAAGAGGAGAGAAAAGCCTGCTCAAGGCGGCACTTGTGTAACTGCAGACTGGTGCAATTAGTATTGTGCCTCTTGATCGCCATCAACTGTACCCCACTGCCCTGGAGAAGGTGATCGCTCCCTTGTACAGATGAAGGTCTGTCTAAATTAGGCTCATCTGGAGATTGTGGGTAACCATGGGTGAGGCTTTGGAAGGCAACAGGCAAGCAGGGGGAGCAGCATCCCTCCGCTAGCAAACCTGTAATCTGGGAGCTGAGCAGGATCTGACCTTTTCAGACAAGGAAAAGAAGGATCACAGTGGCTCACAGGGCTGGGACAGGGAACTGCCACAGCTGATGAAGGCTGGAAGGACAGAGGGACATGTCCCCTCTCCCCAGGAAGGCTGCTGCCTTCCTCCAGAGAAAATGTGTTTGATAACTGACTATGAAGCTGATGGACCTTACACAGAGCGCCCTTGAGAGTGCTTTTAGACACGGGCACTTGAAATTCCTGCTAAAAGTGGCAGTAGCAGCATCTCTGTTAACTTTTGCCTGACCTTCACCCCTGGCATCCCTTGGGACACAGATCTGTGGGTCAGATCCGGCTTCCTGTTTGACAGAGTTGCTGGTCACAGCCTGTAACTATACAGAGACTGCTGGGACAGGCAGCTTTGATCTAGCCAAGCCAGTTCTGCCTGCATCTCCGCCTCTACATCCCCAGCATCTCCTCCCTGCCCTCCCAGGCAGCAGAGCTGAGTTGTCCTGTCCTCCCCTCTCAGGGGCTGTGTGCAGACAGAAGCCTCTTCTGTTTCTCATGGCTGGCTCAGTTGAAGCATCCCTCACCTTAAAGAGGTGCAGCCCAGCCTGGAACAACCTGAGATTGATCTGTCTGCATGGGGAGAGGGACTTCTCCTGAGGGTGTTCTGGCAAATGAGAGTGCTGTCCATAGGACCTGGACAGATGACACTGCATCATTTCACAGGAGCCACCAGAGACAGAGAAAGTAACAACAAGCTTCAATCCCTCTTGGCTTAACATTGTCCAGCAGCCTGGAGACACCAGGCTTTATTATCAGGGGCTTTGCAGAAGTCAGATGGTCAAATAAACAAGTTCCAGCTAGCTAGAGAGCTGATTTTCCTAATCACAGCAACAAAGATCTTGTTTGCCTTCTGCTCTTCAGAGAATACCTTTCCTTTGATGCTGTGTTGCTTTTACAACTGCCTGCACTTGGGAAATAAGTACCAGACAGCGAATCCAAGCTTTGATTTACAGAAAAGCCCCTCAAATATTGTGTCTAAAGAACCCTCCAGCTTGTAAGACACTGAGCACCTGATGGGACAGTGTTTGGGGACAGCTTCTGCTCTCAGTTACATTGGCATGACTCTGAAGGAACTCTCTTGGTTTAATCAAGTTGTGCAGAGTCAAGAGCAAAGTTGTCTCTATATTTCTGCTTGGAAACTGGATCTGGCAGAACACAGGCTACGTCCTCGTGCACCTCCCTGGTGCACACAATGAATTCCTGTGGTTGCACCTTTCTGAGGGAGCAGAGAATTGGGCCCATGTTGAGTGGCGGTAATGAATTAAATTTTGATAGATAGTAGAGCTATGTTAGTTACTAAATAAAGTAATAAACTTAATTAGCCCAGGAAGTTTGTTAAATATTACATGAGGTTACCCATGAGTTCCCTGTCTCCAGGCCCCTGCAGGAAGCGAAGGAGATGACATTTGTAGGTCTCCTCCCATAAGAACCTGGTGGTAGCTCTGAAGAACACCATGGACTCTGGAAGTGGCTGAAAGTCTACCCCTCTAATTGCTTAGTGTCAGGAAGTTTCATGAAGTTTGATAGCACGTTAATGAGCCCACTGTGCTGCAGCTTGCATCAAAGCCCAGGGAAACCCAGCTCATTTCCTTACAGTTGGTTTTCCAACTGCCTTGGAGCAGCTCTGGCTTCAATTAGAGACTGTTTAGTCCTTCCCAAGTGTTCTGTCACTCCCAACCTACTTACTGTCATTAAAGAGTATTAAGAACAAAGCCCAACCCTGCTTCTTAAACCACCCCCTGATGGAATACCAAATTCAAAGGATACTTCAGCAGAGCTTTAACGTTTACTCCTGCACATGACAAAATGCTCCCAGTGTCACTGAAAGCAGCTGGATGTGGATGTCATGCCTTGGTATTCAGACTCTGCTGTATCTCTCTGAAAACATCTACTGGTCTTAAAAGCAGCTGTCAATTCGGCCCAAGCTGACAGGTGCAGGATGAGTTTTGGGTTTATTCCCTTTGTGCCCCAAAAGTTTCATTTCAAAATGCAGTATTGAATTGCCCTCAACAAGGACCAGGTGTTAATTCTGATCAGACAGTTACTTCATCACTAGCTGTGTTACACATCCCACTCTGCTGTGCTAAACTCCTCCAGAGCAGCTAAACTCAGCATTTTCGTGCTCACAAAAGCATGAGCATGGTTGGTTCCACAACACCAGAAATGTGACTTTCTCTGATGACAAGGTGATTTGTAATTCTAAGGAGTTAGTTCCCAAGAAGCCAAAACCAAGAAGCTTGTTTGGGACTGGTCCAGCTATGAACAGTCTCCCTGTGTTAAAGGATAAGTTTTTGGACACTGTAAGTTTGGATTTGCAGGTTACAGCTACAACACAGAGAAAAACAGTGAAGGAAGGAGAGAAAAGAAGGAAGGAAAAGAAAGAAGTGAAAAGGTGTAGGACTTGTTCGGAACACAGATGGACACATGCCATGCCCAGGCCAGGAACAACTCCCCTCCAGTGTTTGGTCCTTCTCAGAGAAGTGGTGGCTTTGGTGCCATTGGGGCTGTGCAGTGCGGCTCACAGCGCATGCTGCTTTGAGAGTAGAGACGTTAGTGCTCTTCTTCCCTTTTTGAAAGCTGGTTCACAGAGTATCTCACAGCATTTCTGAGGACTATTCCTGCCATCATCATCATCTTTATCCAACATCAAGCTTGCTTAATTAAGCCCCTTGCAGTACAGTAAGGAAAAGACTTTCTGCCACCAGCAGAAGGCATTCTGACATCTGCTTTAGCAGCAGGATGAAGCACGCCCAACAAGCGATTTCATGCTGTGCCACCCAGGTTTGGATTTCTATGCTCCTTTTCAGTCCTAACAGCTCTCCAAGTCTGACAGATAAGTTGTTGTTGGGCTTGTTTTTAAAAGAGAAATCCACCCTTTGATTATGCATCTCTGGAATGTGAAATGCTCCCTCAGCATTTTCCGTGTCCTCTCCTCTGATGTTACGTGTTAAAAATTGATGTTGAGCAGGAGCTCAAGGGCTCCTCTGGAGATTTCATCCTCAGCTGCTCTGGAACCTCTTTTCTCTGCCACTTTGCCCTTACCCTCATGCACATGCGCTGTTAACTTGCACGGGCATCTCAAAAAGGGGAATATTCCAAGCTGAATAAACATTTCCCATGATAAAGGCAGAAGAAAAGGAAATAAAAGAAAGGGATGGGTTTCTAATGACAGATACTTGTGTGAATGCCAGACAGGTATTTACCTTTACCCTCGCCAGTAAAGGCATGAACACAAAGAGGGTTTTTTAATCTTTCTCTTTAAAGTTTGTTTCACAGACAAGCTGGCTCCATGGGACAGAAATAAGCAATGGAAAACTATAATTCATGCATAGCAGTAACAGCACCTCTCCTCGAGGTTCAGAGCTTGCTCTGCCTCCAGCCCTGCACATCCTCACTGCCACCTGGAAGAGCAAACTCCTCCGTGTGGAAGCTCTGCCTCTGTGGAAATGCAAAGTCAGACAGACATCAAAGAGAAAGTGTCCAGAAAGCTCTCATTTCCCTGTTAAATGTTACTGATGCTAATGTGCCTTCTGATTTCCATAACTCCCGATTTCAAGACACAGCTGTCCTTGATGTGTAATTGCAATAATGCTACCTAAACCAGCACCAAAGTGCAAATTCCTCCGTGGGAGGACAGAAGGAGCCTGATCAACATCCAGGCAACACTACTCCTTTCCCTATGGATTACAAATATCCCCCTTGTCCTTAGCACCTAATTTACTGGGTTTATTTGATTTATTCCAGGAGAAATGGGAGCTTCCGTCTTTCCCCTTTGTGAAGAAGCAACTGAGAATATGTGTGTCCTAGTGCAGCTGAGCTCTCCCATGGGTGGATGCTTTGCCCACACATCTGTGCCCTGTGACAGAGGCCCTTCTACACCTGGCGAAGCACGGTATGATTCCAGAGCTGGAGCCAAGCACGACAGTGCAAGCACTGAATTATAGATGTGCCTGGAGAAGAGGGGCAGGAAACGTCTGAACTTCACAATTCAGAAGCCATCTGCTGCCTCATGGAGTCGAGGGTATTTGACATCGAATTTGGCTGTGATCATCTCAGCTGGTTTGGACTTGAATGTGTGTGAATGTACTCTCTGTGACAAACCACAGGGAGACAGTGTGTATTAAGACTAAATTTGGTTTTGTTTTAATGACTCAGGCATGATTATCACTTTGTCACTTGTCAAAGATCACAGTCTCTGAAGATGAGAGATGCTGTCAGTTATATAGGAGCATTTACCCAAACAGCTAGAATGGAATATCCTCCTAGCTCCAGGTTTACTGTGTAGAACAGCCACCTCGGCCAAGATGGTGCCACCTTTAAGAAACTCATTAATCATAGAATCCCAGACTGGTTTGGGTTGGAAGGGACCTTAATGTTCATCCAGTTCCAACTCCCTGCCACAGGCAGGGACACCTTCCACGAGAGCAGGTGGGAATTATGGGGGTCTAATAAAACTACAGGGTGCTAAATTTTAGAAAGAAGGAGAACTAAACCTGGCCTGTAGAAGGTGTCCCACAAGGAAGAGCAGATTCCAGCACTGCATCTTCACAGCATAACCAGTCTACATGGAAATCGTATTTATTTGGATGTGAGTTCTGGGAGAAGACACAACTTCTCCCCACCTCCTCTGTAAATGTGTGTGCAATTCTACAAGTCACAGGAGAAAATATAAATGAGATGCTAAATAGAGGAAATACAGCTATGCAAAGGATACTCCAAATTGGTCCCTTTAGGACCTCCAAATTAAAATGAACAACACACAAGCAAGTGGCACTAAGCCGCATTGCATACAAAGCACGTACAAAACACCTCACAGGTCGGACCAATGGCCTGTTTCTCCACAGTAATAAGCACCAAGCAGAGTGGTGATGGCTCTAGCATGGCTCTAGCAGAGCCAAAGCAGTTGATGGTCCTCAGGCACTGCTCTCTGATGTGGCAATACACACACTTTGCAATGTCCAAAATCCAGGATAGAGCCAACTGCTAAACTACATGCAAAACTTGAGCTCCCTAAACACCAGGAGGCTGCAGAAGCTCTTTGTCTTTTAGCCTGAAGCTTTACTTCATAGAGAAGCTCCCCAGAACAGCTATCTTACAAGAAGCTTATTCACTTCTCACTCTCTGCTTGAATGTGAAACAACTTGGAAGTGCAGACTTCTCTTCCAAGTACAAAGCAGCCTTAAAAAGGCCACTTATTTCCCTTGGTTCTCTTTAAAGATATGGAAGTTCTGCAGAATTCGTGTTTAGGCTAAATGCTTCTCAAAAATAAAGCAGGGAAGGAAGCAGAGAGAGGAAGAGAGTTCCCAGCTCCTTACTCAGGAGCTCTTCAGGAGAGGAACTGCCTTGCAGGCAGTGGCAGCAGGGCTGCCATGAGCTCTTCACCCTTCCTGGGGCCTTCTAGGGCTTGTCTGCTCGTGTAGCTGAGCTCTGAGCGTGTTCAGGAAACACTGCATTGCTTCAGCACCTGGCTGTGAGCTGGGGCTCAAGCTGGGGCAGAAGGCCTTGAAAATGGGTTTGGGAGGGAGCTCTGGGCTGGGACCTCTGCATCTGCCGTCCCCAGTCCCTGCTTCCCAGTCACAACCTTAGAATAAACCATGCTTAGGGGAGCTTATGGCCGAGCTATAGCTCTGATCCTCCAGAAAGTACCATTTGTGCTCCTGTATCTACACAAGCACTGAGCAGCATTCAGGCGCTGAGTCTCTGTAGCCTTCCTAGCCCAGAAGACTCCATGGCCTGACTGCAGGGCGGTCAATACACCCTAGATGAACATCTCTAAGCACTTATGAGCACAAAGGATATCTATATGTGGCATATGTACTGCGTAAGCTAGGTCAAAACATTTGCTATCATACCATCTGCTTGCAAGTCTGTGTGTAATCTGCTTTAACTACTCCTTCTAGGCTGGGTGATTTCCTTTGGTTTTCCTTTATTTCCGACAATTACCAAGACTGCATGTTTCCTGGCCTATCTTAGAAATACGTTTATCCTTCTGCTGAAGCAAGAGAGAAACCTCAGGACAAGGAAGACCATAGTCTGTGAAGCTCTGTCCTCTCTTACTATTTAATACTCCTGGCAAATTACTCTGGATAAGCAATGATTTATCCACGTTACATTTTGCAAATCACTTGATAAATTATCTTAGGCACAAAGTGTGGTTTCTGCTTTCTGTCTGGATGATGAAAACGCTGAATCAGAATGACAGCAAACAAACAGCAAACAGCTCCTAGCACACAATCGTTTGGAATTTGTAAACACGTCAATGAATACTGATGATTGTCTGAATAGAGATTAGGAACGCCAGCAGGGCACAAGCAGTCAGAATGGAAGCGGTCTATGGGTTCATTGCATATCATGAGGCGGGAAAAAAGCCCTTTTTCGCTATGGTATCTGAGATGATCATCCTGTTTGCTCTGGCCACGCTACAGCCGCACAGCCAGGCTGCTCACTGCCCTGCTGGGAATTCACTCAGGTGTGTTCTTGAATCTGATCTTCCTCAAAGCGGCACCGAAGCCATGCATGAAGTTCCTCGAAGCCTCCAGCCATTTATCCCACTGACCAGGGGTTTCTGGCACACACAGCATCCTCTGCGGCATCTCTCCCACACACAGCTCCCACGAGCCCACAGTGACATCCTCCGTCAGGATGCAGCAGCAGTGGGTACCAAGCCTTCTGTGGAGTGGAGGGGCCTGGGGACACTTGGCTCCCTGAGGAAGGGACACACCATGTCAGGCAGCTGCAGGCCTGATGGTGGCTGCCACTAAAGGCCACTGGCGTGGGAGGGCTTGGCAGGGTCCCTGCCTGTGCTGGCTGAGAAGTGCTCTCACCTCCAGGCTCTGCAGGCTGCAAGTGATTCACCATGACTTACAAGGACCCTTTCAGGCTCCTCTCAGCAGGATCAGCATCCGCTATCAGACAGTGGCCGTGGTGGTGGGTTTGAAGAGGAGTTCTGTGAGGCTGCAACAGTTCCTGATGTGAAAATAGCTTTTGGAGTAATCAGAAGGTAACAAATCCCCTGAGCTTTATCTTCATGCATGTTTCTGGGTTTGCAGAATTTGCCTGCTTTGCTTTTTTGATCTCTGCTCTTCAAAGGCATTCACAATTTATCAGGCTTTCCCAGGAAGAAGAGTGCTTGGCCAGCGTCTCCAGCCAGTGTCGTCCTCTGCTTCCCAGTGTCACTGCTCTGCATGTCCCTATGTCCCTCTCCAGAGGGAGTGACTGAGCTGAGCTGACCATATCCCTGGACATGAAGATGTTCCCAATGCTGCGGTGTGGAGTAGACACTGCACACTGGGCATTGCAGTGGCAGGTAGCTTCGTCCTGGCATATCACCAGCTGCAGAAAGTCTTCAAACAACAGATACTCCCTTCAGCTATGAAAAGCTAAAGGAGAGGAAGGAGGAGGGAGCAATAATCACCTCCTGGAGCTGGGGGCTGGGGGCAAGAAGCCTGCAGGCTGAGTGGCAGGGACACTTGGTAGAGTTGCCTGCTCCCAGCAGCGTTTCCTTGGCCAAAAGCATCGCCCTCTGCGCTCTGCCTGCCTGAGAGTTCTCCTGGTTGATCTCTGATGAAGAGACAAGTTGAGCCTTGACCTCCACTCCTCTCCACTGAGGCAGGAACCATGAGTGTTCCCCATGGCCTCTGTCTTAGGGGAATGCTTTAGGGAGATGCAGGAATGTTCTTGTGAGGAATGCAAGGGAGAATTCAAGGATGCTCCCAGGCTGAGGGGGCATGAGGAATGTAGAGGTGTTCTAGGAGGGGTGCAGGGATGTTCTTGGGTTGAGAGGGGACGGGGAAATGCAGGGATGCTTGGTGGAGATTCAGGAATGCTCTGGGGGATTTGGGGTTGCTCTAGGGAGATGCAGGAATGCTCAGGGAGAATTCAAGGGTGCTCTGAGGGATGCAGGGATGTTCTGGGGGAATGAAGGGATGCTGAGAGCCGGAGTGCCGGTCCCACCGGCCGCAAGGCAGCGGGGGGCAGCAGCCCCCGGCGGGGCGGGGATGCTGGGAGGGCCGGGCCTGGGCGGGGCGGCGGCCCCGCGGAGCGGCGCGGAGAGGCGCGGACCATGGAGAGCGGCGGGGCTCTGAACGGCTCCGCCGCAGCCGCCGGGCGCTTCACCGCCGCTGGCACGGCCGCGCTGGGCGCGCTGATGGCTCTGCTCATCGCGGTCATCGTGGCCGGCAACGCGCTGGTGATGCTGGCGTTCGTGGCGGACTCCAGCCTGCGCACCCAGAACAACTTCTTCCTCCTCAACCTGGCTATCTCGGATTTCCTAGTAGGTAAAGTGCCGTCCGCGGCCAGGACCGGAGGAAACTTCGCGGCGGGGCCGTCTCCTGCCCTCGGGGTTCCCAGCTCCTGTCCCGCTCCCGATACCTTCCGCAAGGGTCCTTCCCGACGTCTCAGCCGGTCCCGCGGGGGCGGTATGTGGTGTTCGTGTGGGGCGGGGGAAAGCGCCGGACTCCCGCATCCCGATGGAAAAGGACCGCTCCGGTTGCAGGTGCGTTCTGCATTCCCCTGTACGTGCCCTATGTGTTGACGGGGAGATGGATCTTCGGGAAGAGCCTCTGCAAACTCTGGCTGGTCGTTGATTACCTGCTCTGCACCTCTTCGGTCTTCAACATCGTGCTGATTAGCTATGACAGATTCCTCTCGGTGACAAGAGTGGTGAGTCCTGTCATGGCAGCTACGGGGGGGAGTGGGGTGGGGAGGGTGGAATAACTCTCATCCTGCTTTATTCTCCAGATTCTGCAATAATTACAAGCTCTTTGAGTCCTCCAGAAATTATGAATGTTTCAGCCTGGTGATGGAAAGCAATAATTATCCACAAATACATAATTCAGCTGTAGTTTCAGATTAGTATTTGTGGCGTAATTAAATCATTTAATGTTCAGACCCCATTGTGCAGGTGTTTGATCCCTTCCCTGATGACAGAATAGCAGCATATGAGCCAGCCAGCAAGGTAAGCAGACCTACCACTAACTTGCAGGGACTTATTATCTTCAGGACAAATGAGCGGATTGCAGCTGAGCTCCCAGCTTCTCCCTGGCTACCTAGGCAGTAGATTGCAGTACCAGCTTCATCAGGGCACAGCCCTCAGGTCTTTAAGTACATGGTGAGATGAAAAAGCTCAGCCTTTCACAGGAGGCAGCGAGCAGTTCACAGGCAGATCAGATCCAGTGCTGTTTGCTTGTTCCCTGACTCCAGCTGCAACACGGATTAGCTCCAAGGCTCAGTGAGAGCCATAGGGAGATGCCTGCCTGGCCCAGGAGCTTGGTGCATGCCTCTCCCCAGGAGGTACAGGGTGTAGCTGGGGACACAAGCAGTGGGGTGCAGCAGAGCACTGGGCTCCAGCCGAGACAGTACATTTCCACTGAGCAGACACCACATTTTGGAGCTGCAATATGAGGGTTCCGAGTCTTCCCTGCAGGAGTGTGGTTTATCTAGTAATTGCTCTTGTTGTATGGCATATGAATTTGTTAGACTGCTGGGATATTGCCTAGCAACTTTACCAGGAATGCTAACAGTTCATTTGTGAAGAGCCTCAACCAGATGGGGTGTGCGACCATAGTTAAGAAAAGGTTTCCCCTGTCGCAGGTCGCCTACAGAGCCCAGCAAGGCAACACCAAGCAGGCAGTGCTGAAGATGGTGATGGTGTGGGTATTGGCGTTCCTGCTTTACGGACCTGCCATTATCAGCTGGGAGTACATCTCAGGCCGGAGCACCATACCCACTGGCGAGTGCTATGCTGAGTTTTTCTACAACTGGTATTTTCTCATGACAGCCTCCACACTGGAGTTTTTCACCCCCTTCATCAGTGTGATGTTTTTCAACCTCAGCATTTACCTGAACATACAGAAACGTACCAAAATACGCCTGGATATTTTACACGAGGTGCACAACCAGTCCTTCACTGAGGAGATGGAAACGAGCCCAGAAGCAAAGCTTTCTTTGAAATGCTGTAAGTGGGAGCAGAAGGAGCCAGCTGAAACCCTCGACCTCTCCATGAGCAAAGCTCAAGCAGCAGCCTCCACTACCAGCCTGGGTGCCAAGGCCCTGCTGTCAACAAGCTCTGAGAGCGCTGGGAAACCCAAGTGTTGCAACAAGAGCTGTAAAAACCCAGCATCCATTCTGTCCTTAGAGAAACGGACGAAGGTCGTGTCCCAGAGCATGACCCAACGCTTCAGGCTCTCTAGAGACAAGAAAGTGGCTAAATCATTGGCAATCATCGTGGGCATTTTTGGGATTTGCTGGGCACCGTACACTCTGCTGATGATCATCCGTGCCGGCTGCCACGGCCACTGCATCTCTGACTTCTGGTACGAGACTTCCTTCTGGCTGCTGTGGATCAACTCGGCTGTCAACCCTGTCCTGTACCCGCTCTGCCACTACAGCTTCAGAAGAGCTTTTATTAAACTCCTTGACCACATAAAGTGTTGACCTTTGCCCCCTAAACTTTGGCCTATGACATTTGAGACCCAAATAAGGCCATTAGCCATTTACCTTTGACCTATGACCTTTTGATCCCACACTTTGACCTGACCTTTAACCATTACAATTCTGACCTTTGACTCTGAATTTGTGCCCTTTGATCATTAAATGTTGACCTTTGACCCCTGACCCTGATCTTTTACCCTTACCTATGAAACTGTGACCTTTGATCCCTGACTGTCAAGCTCTGACCCTTGTACTTTGACCCACATCCCTTGATCCTACCTTCTGACCTTTCACTCTTGACCATTAAAGGATGGCTTTTGATGACCTTTTTTGATGACCTTTGAGCCCCGGACTTTTATGGCTTAACTGTGACCCTTGAGCGGCAAATGTCTGACTTTTACTCACGAGCTTTGGCCACTGACCTATGATCCCCTGAACTCTGACCTATAACCTTTTGACCCCTGAACCTTGCCATTAGCCACAGGCACTGAAATCTCTGTCCTCCACTTGTAGGTGCCACAGAAGAGTTCTGCTGCCACCTAGTCAGCCAGAGCTGCACCAGCATCTGGCTAACATCAAGACACAATCTGAAACATAACAGCTATCAAAACTAAGTATGTAATCTAAACCTCCTGGACCGAACTACAGCTTCACTCTTTGCAGACTTGACTTTTTCCCAGGGCTTTTTCCTCACACTTTTGATATTACACATATGTGATGATACAGAAAGAGAAGAACGAACAGCAGAAAGAAAACACTAATTTATCATTATTGCTACAGCAGCTACAGCTGTCATCTAGATCCCTGTGCATGTGGTGCAATGGATGTCCCTTCTGCTCCCCAAGAAGGGCTCAATCCCTGCCCTAAGGAGTTTACAGCCACTCAGAGCATCAAGCATCCTGAAGCACCCTGCTGGCATTCCCTCCTTCCAAACTGATCTGATTTCTTTGCATCCAGCCACACATTGACGAGTGCTTCCCAGCACATGGGGAGCTGTGCAGCAGCAGCAAGCCCAGCCTCTGGCCCCGCAGAAGCCCCAGGAAGAGGGCTGCTGCGCCTACATGAAAGGTGCCAGCAGGGTATCAGCTTCTCCAGAGTCTCCTTCATGATCTCCCAAAGACATTTCAAAATCCCTTCTGCAGGATTCTAAAAAATACTCTCTTGGCAATGTGGTAGAGAGTGACAAGGACCGAGGGAAGTGAATCTTGTGCTCCTTTTCAGTTAGTTTCAGACCTCATCATTTTAGCAAGTTCCAGAACTCCTGCACACTTCCTTTTAAAACACATCATTTGAACAGAGACCTGAGTTGAGCTTACCCAGGCAACATAGGCATCAATTTCTTCATTTATAATACTTTAAAAGCAGTCAACTAATTCCACAGGCCTCACATCACATTCCAGACACCAATGCTTTAGCCTCAGTCTTAACAGAAAGTCTTGTGTGTTTTATCTCTGCTTCCTACCTCATGCTTCATCACATTTGCCCATTTATCCTGTAAACTCTTTGGAAACAGAGGTCGTATGACCATAAAGCAAAATACTTCAACCAGCCATCCCTGTTGGCATTGCTCAGTGATGTAGCCATACAAACACGTAATTAGTTGCCATAGCAAAGCCTCATGTTTAACACTACCATACAGGGAAGCTCAAGATCTTAAGCCTGAAAACCACATTTACAAATGGAAACCCAAATGCTGTAAAGTAGCACCTAAAAGCTTATGGCGTTGTGATCGCCATTCACACTTTGCTGTTGTAAGCATACTGCTTTTTGGCTACTGCTAGGAATAAAAGAAAATGCTATCCAGCCTTCTGCCAGTGATATTTGTTGAGTATTGATCAGTATTGTCACCTGAAGTCAGGTTTAAAAGATATTTTGTGTATATGACATTTCAGTCTTGTGACATGTTCAGTCAGAACATTATATATGGGTTAAAATATATCCTTTGAAGTGTGAGTGTACTGACTTGACAGTCTGTACTGTTGAGCCTGCTTGTATCTTTCCTTGTGTCTTCTACCTTCTGAAAACCCCAATAAAGTATTTTTATACAAAGCTTGTCAAATATTTTATGGTAAACAGGGTGGAAATGATACAATCCCACTGAAGGCAAAACATCCATGGATTTGCCTGAGGAAACAGTTAAAGCCTATACTTTTTGCTGAAGAAAAAGCTCCTGAAACAGCTGAGTTCTCAGGCATCTGATGAGCAGCGTCCTGACAGCACTAAGGGAGTGATGAGTGCACATCACTTAATCCTTTCCACCTTTAGTTCTTTACCAGAGCATGTTACATGCAACTTAGATCAGGAAAGGTTACATCAACACTAACTCTTCCTGTGACTTAAGACATGCACTGACCTGCCTGCAAATGACAAAGTCACAATGTGAACAAGGTCCCAGCTTCCATCTGTGTTTCTCTTCATTTGTTCATGAAGAGGACCAGATTGTTCAGTCTGATGCAAAGGAAAGCTACTGACTGTGTTACACCTTAACTAAAGGGTGGAGAATTTGTTGTCTTTTTATTTTCTTTCTTTTTTAGCCTGGTGTTAAACGTGGTCACCTACTTCATGTTCTAGAAAAATGATTTTGTTTTCTTCTTTTAACGACTCTCCTGCATAGAATGACCTTCACTGGATCAGTGGAAGGTCTTTGAAATACAGTAGAGGCCAAATAACTGTAAAAATTATAGTGAATTGGTTGCAAAATAGGCTCCATTTCATATGTGGTCTTTCATCATTCAAAGATCCAGCTTACTCCAGCTGGAGATTTTATCAGCTTCTGAAGTCATACCCATGACACTTGCTCCTTGTCCCCTAATGACACAAAAGCCTGTTTCTTGTACCTTTAGAGCGCATATCCCTTTGACATTTCTGCTCACCAGTCCTCAGCATGCTTGCAAATAAATGTTAGTTGCCACCCACTGCAACCAGTATTATGATGCTACAGGTAACTACTGAAAAGGCAGAACAGGTACCAGTTGTTTAACAAAACTGTATAGGATTACAGGATAATGCACCTTCCTGGGTTCTCTCCCTTCTCCCTTTCTGGGGAGATTGTTTTTTCACATAAATACCCCAAAACATAACCAGGAATCTCATTAGCACAGATACTTCTGCTATTTCGAAAGAGAAAAAACTAAACAGGAAAGATAAATGTTCATCTAAGCAAACTCTTGCTGCTTGCTGTGGTTACCAACTGAATCTCTGACAGACCAGATCTGAGAATACTTTCCAGACCCCAGGTTTGTTAGTTCCAACTAAACAAATGAATGAACAAAGAATTTATCAGTCTTTGCTATACATTTGCCTGAGCAGGGACTGGTAAGTGGGCTTAACAGTAGAATAAAATAGCAAGATACAGAAGGGGTGGTTTGGGTTTTCTTATTTCCTCCACATTCCAGTACATGTCAAGAACATGAAAACATTATTGCACAAGAAGACCAGAGCCAAGCACAAGGGAGCATGTACCAAGTTATTTTAGTAGGCTTTTTTTTCCCCCTCTTTCCACAGAAAGATTCTTATAGAATCATCAAATCAGTTAGTTTGGAAAAGATCTTCAAGGTCATCAAGTTCAACCTTTGCAAAACACATTAATATTCCTACCTCCAGAACTGGTTTTCCTGCACATGATGCACTGAGCAAGCAGCCATTTAAAAAAGGAGTTCCAACTGCTTGAATTCTGAACATGCCTTTTTTCCAGTAGCCTGAGCCACCCATCTCGAATTCTTAGCTTATGATGAAGCATCTATGTACTGAAGGCAAACAACACGTTTTCCCCTACATCCATTAGTAGTAACCTTGTTCAAAAGTGATCAGACCAGCTTCGAATGTCAAGGTGACATTGCAAGTACATGGACTAGGAATTCCTTTCTTTTACCTGTTCACACAGTCAATAAGCTGAAGTTGGAAGCAAAATACCCAGTTTTAAGAGCCTTGTAACATTCATAATATCCACAGGGAGATGCCGGAGACCGGTTTTGCTTTCAGTGATGCATAAGACGAGGCTGTACCTGTACTGATGCGCACATGCCATCCGTACAAGCACCATGCTGCCTTAAAATCTCACTAGTGATGGCAATATATTTCTATATAATTTAAGGTCCTAATGGTACTTGCCTCTGAGCTTTCAGAATGTGCTTTTGCTTTTAAAGTCCTTTCCCAAAGAGTGAAGAAATGGATATGTGAGCTTTTTACACAGTACTTTTATGGTCTCAGACCTCCATATGGGCAGAATTACCACAACTTGCCTGAAGGTAATTTTATTTATCAGAGCTTTTGCAGGGAACATACTTCTATTCCTTCCTGAAATAAGAGCTTTTGTCTTGCCAAATACAAAAGAAAAATAACTACTAATGCCTGAACATGAGGTCAAGCCAGAGCCTGGGTTTCATACTGAAAATGTTATGAGCTGGTTTGAAGTTCCAGAGTAGCTGATGACTAATTCAAGTATGCTTAGAAGACTATTTGAATTCCACTGATTTTTAGTGTTCAGAATATAAATGTCTGTATGCATTTGGGAGAAGCAGGGACCGGGGAGTTTTAGGTATAATCAAATATGAGCTATGAAAATGCATTAACGTTAGACAAGGGAGGCATTCTTGGCAACTAGACTATCTGTATTTTTTTGCTACCACACCTGCTAAAAAATGCCTCATTCCTATTGCCCAGACATACATTGAGCAGGCAGGACCTGCTCTCAAAACCCATGGAAGAAGACTTGCTGTAATTATGAATATGCATCCAATATTTGTGGAAGCACACAGGCTTCCACACAGAGAAGAACCCAGCTATTGCCAGGGAGAAGTATGCAATTTATGCAGGGTGTTGGTTAACGATGTTCATGCAGCTGTAAATTGTACCCTGGAGCTTTTTAAAGAAAGAGGCTTGTGATTTCCCACAAGACCTGTGCAGAGGTGATGCCAGTTCCCTCCTCTTCATACAGACCCACACTCCATTAACTCCGAAGAGGTAAAGGCCACCAAAATGAGGTCCCTTCACCGAGCAGCATCTGCGTATCAATAAGCTATCAAAGAACATTTTCCAGCACAGCTATAGTAATGCTTCCTCCCTAATCACCAGTAATGAGAGCTCTTTACACACACAGAGGGACTTTGCTCCCACAGCCTCTCTCAGTGACCTTCCTCAATTACCATTCCTTAGTTTTCTCTCCAACCTGCAGTTATATAAATTGCTCCATTGTTACAGAGTCATCACTGAAGCTTCACTAGCTCAAGTAGGAAGCTAGAGATGAAGAGAGAACACAAGAAGGAGCTTTTGTTGAAAAACACCTGTCTGGGATAATTCATGGATTTGCCAAGAGGGATGGGCTTAGAATCAGGAAGATGTGATTATATTTTGATTTGAAAGAATGCTGATGGGTTTTATTCCATGTTTGTAAATCAACATTCATTTCCATAGCAGAATTAGGATGGAAAGACAATAATATCCTTGCTAGAAGGAAGTTTAACAACATGATTTTGATGAGGGAGGTTTAATTTTTCATAACCCCAGCTCCCATGTAGTGACACCAGCACAACTTTGCAGTACAGACCTGGTCTTGAAAGAGAAGAACTCACTGTGCAAATAGATGAGACACAATAAGGAGCATTATTATCCTTACTTCTGATGAGGGAATTGCAGACAAGAACAAAACCACTTTGCTAACTGCCCTGGCTGAGTGCCACAAAAAGGAAAAGCTCTCTTGATTTCTAATGTCACAGAGCTAGTCTCATGCAAGATGTCACCGATGCCCCTGTGGATAGCATGGAACTCACAGCACTTCTGTGTTCCCTTAACAACTGATCTCAATCTCCTCCTTTCCTCCTTGCACAATGTACTTTTCTGCCAATACAGTTGTATTTGAAGGATTAAGGGGGTTTGAAAAGTAATTAGAAATTCTGCAGGGCAAGAGGCAATGTCTATAACCTGCTGCTATGAAACTATCATTGGCATTCACTTCAGCAAACCCACTGCTACTTGGAAGAAGACTTGTACACACCTCGAAGGTAAGAAAGCCCAGATCTGTCCCTAAACCTCTTGTTGTGAGCTCAGGAATGCTAATGACTCATTGTATCACCACCATTTTTACTGCTATAGTCTAGGATGCATAAGCATTACTTATTACTAGGTATTCACAAGCCCCTCCTTTTTACTCCATAATTTACAAGCTTCCTGCACAGTCTGGGAACAAAAGGGATCTATTATTTAATCTAATTAACAAACATTAGAGGTAGAGCAACACATGCACCTTTGTGGGGGAAGAACACTGTTATTTTCCCATTTGTACAATTCTACAACATGAAATGGCTTTTTAAATGAGTTAGATGCACCAAGCCAGACTTTGTTGTGTTGTAAAGGCTTTTCTTGTACATCAAACACTTGTCAATAACTCCTAGGACCTCCTGCCATAGCACACAATGATTACATATCAAGGATGGCAAGGAAAGGGTGGTATGTGTGCACAAATGCCACAAGTATCCCTCCTGTGCATGCAAATGCACAATGCATGATAAAAATAGTGTTTATAGGCAGACTGTGCCCACAACTGAGGAATCTGTTCTTTTAAGCATGAAAATGCACCTGACCTTTGAATGATTCTAAACCCAATATCCTAGGATTTAGCAACACAATTAACACTGAAGAAAAACTAACTGTGAAGTAGTTAATAATCTCACTCAAGGCATCTCTGAGCACTCACAAACAACAGTTTTCTTCTAGAAGGGAAGTGACAGTTCCAGCAAGTGTTTTAGCTGGTGGCAGCTTACACACAGCTTCAGTCATTAGAAGCAGTCTATTTAACAACAATGGGAGTTACATATATAATTCCTTGAACATGAGGTTGCACATACACCCTGCAGTGTTCATCAATTGATGGTGCATTGACAAGGCAGAGCAATTACCCTCCATTATGAAAATAATCTACAGTCTGAGAAGCACAAATTTAATAGACCATTACAGCCAAAGCGCTCCAATACAGTTTGTATTCAAAATATACAGGGGTAAAATAATATGGATAATACCTGCATGAAGTCCACATGAAGTGCTCTGAGAACCAGGTATTAAGCTGTTATTCAAGAGCTTTCATGAACGTCATAAGGAAGATGATCCTTTGTTGCTGCTGTTACTATTTTTAATCAAATGAAGGCTGCAAAGTACTTTACAGAACTATGTAGACAAAAGAATGCAGATAAATAGTAAATCTAGAGTAAGGGGAAGACTGAAGTCAAACAAGCATGGATGTCTGCCATTGCAAGAATATGGCAACAAGGTAAATACAAATAATGTCAACAAAAATAGTTATTCCTGAAGCTCAACCTGACCTGGCTTCAGTGTGCACTTGCTGCCCAGAAACCAACCATGCTGCATCCCAAGACCATGAGCAGCTCAAGGGAGGGCATTCTCCCCCACTGCTGTGCTCTGGGGGGACCTCCCCCCTGCAGTCCTGATCCAGCTTTGGGGCAACAGCACAAGAGGGACTTGGAGCTGTTGGAGCGAGTCCAGAGGAGGCCACAGAAATGCTGCGAGGGCTGGAGCAGCTGTCCTCTGGAGCCAGGCTGAGATAGCTGGGCTGGGTCAGCCTGAAGAAAAGGCTCCTGAAGGGGAGACCTTAGAGCAGCTCCAGTGCCTAAAGGGGCTGCAGGAAACCTGGAGAGGGGCTTTAGACAAGGGCCTGTAGGGACAGGACAAGGGGAATGGTTTTAACCTGCCAGAGGGGAGACTGAGATGAGCTCTTAGGCA
>WYDI02031960.1:0-14022 GCA_009867235.2 Psittacus erithacus | reverse complement strand
CCCTGGCAGTGTTCAAGGCCAGGTTGGACACAGGGGCTTGGAGCAAGCTGCTCTAGTGGAAGATGTCCCTGCCCATGGCAGGGGGTTGGACCTGGATGAGCTTTAAGGTCCCTTCCAACTCAAACCAGGCTAGGATTCTAAAACCTCGGCAGAGGACAAAAATGCTGAACAAATCCTTTATGAAGTTCTCACTGAGAATAACTCAACAGACTGAAGTAAGCAGAACTGTTTGTCTATTTCACAAAGGTAAAGAGCTGAAAACCCTTTAGAACTTCCCTCTCAGAAATCCCACACGCCCTTGACCTCTGCTATAAAGTGACCACCTCAAGAAGGGTTTCCAGAAACATGCGTCTTATAATAATTGCCTTTGAAAAAACTAGAAATCCAACCTTTCTTTCTTCCTCTCTTGAGATGCTGCCCCAGCTGAAGCATTGAACAGAAGACAAACAGCTGGGAAATCAACTATTTATGGTTATTATGATCAACTCAATAACCATGTTTTCATTCAGCAATTAATTCCCTGAGTACCATCACTGTGCACCACTTCAGCAGAGTGCCTTTCAATCACCATTTGGAAATAGGAGCAGTTGCTAATCAATATTAATCACAACTGTGGCTTGACAAACCCTCAAATCAGCAGGTGAAACAACAGCGGAATTGCCTCCTCCATGGCAAAGCAACACAAACCCCAAACTTTAGTTAGCCTAAACGCTACTTGTACAATAATCTCTGACGAGGTATCTGTGTGCTGGCAGGATCTACCAATCTGCCTTAGAAAAGCAGATATATCAACTAGCAAAGACAAGAACAAGCATAAAATGTTCCCGGAGAAAATCCGAATGAGTCCCCTTCTTTATTCAGTCACGTTTATGACCCTCTGCAATTATTTTCTCCATCAATAGAAAAGCACTCAGCCTTTACCAGCATGGAAGTGGGAATACAGCTATTTTTGATCTTGACTATTCACTAAAAGCAGATTTCCAACTGTGCACTCATTCATCAACCTGGTTAGTTAAATGTAGGATTGGTTTTGTTCCAGACTAAATACATCAGGAAATTAACTTCCGCAACACTAACTTAATTTAGTTGTAATATTGAATTCTAGAACTGTTCTGTTTTGATCACTTTCATCAGCCACTTCAGCACATTTAGGAAGCATTTAAAAATCCCTATCTTCAGAGCATTTAATGAGTGATCATCATTTACATGGATTAGTAACACCAATTAATAAACTGCACGTTTCATATGACAATTTGGTATCTGTCTACAAATCCAGTTTTATTTGCTTGAAATAAATCCTAAATACCTTCCAGAAAAACATTAAATTCAAAATTCCTGAAATCCAGTGAGATGTGGCTTTCCCAACCTGGCAAGATTTGGACCTCACTCTGTGATTTAGTCCCTACCAATGAAAAAAGGTGAATAAATGCAACAGAAGGCACAGTATGTTAAAAAAAAAAACAAAAACAAAAAAACCCACACAAAACCCAACAAATTAAAAAGAAGATAGGATGTAAAACACATTTTCATCCCTTAAAGCCATTTTCCTAATGGTGGTAAATTAGTTAATGAAGCTCGAAAATGTCTGCTGAGATAGAAACAGCAATGAGTTTGCTTAGCAAAATAAAATACACATTTTTACACCTACAGTTCCAGAGGCCATAAGGACCTTGCATGGCTGGAATGGGACTTAACCCATCACACTCCAAACCCACAGCTTCGCAGAAGCACAGCCTGGTTTGGGTTGAAGGGACTTTAAAGCTCATCCAGTTCCAACGCCCTGCCATGGGCAGGGACATCTTCCACTAGAGCCGGTTGCTCCAAGCCCCTGTGTCCAACCTGGCTTTGAACACTGCCAGGCACTGAAGTTACTGAACGTTAACAAGTGTTGTTTTCCTGTCCCAGTAATTGCTGTACAATGCTTTTAAACTTCCATTCCATGTCTGCTGTGGGGGTGGGTAAGTGAATAAAATAACCATTTTCTAAAATAATGCAGTAAAAAATTATTGATTTAATACAGTGACCTTTAACCAGGTTCTTTTTTAAATGTGATAAATGTGTGTCCTGTCTGGACAAAGCAAAGTAGCTGCCCAAACATATCTTCCTGATTTGTAACAGAGGAAAACAACAGGAAATGAATAGCCACAAACCAGTATGATTTCATGAATAAGATAATCAAAATATGGATACTTCATCCGTAATATCACAGATGTCTTCTTGACAACCAGTGTTTTAGCAATTACACTGCCTCATGCAGATGCTTTTCTTCATAAGCATTTTCTACTTCTAGTGGAAGATTAATTTCTCTACATTTAGACAGTGAGTATTCAACTTCCATCAATGGCTGATTAGTGTGTGCACAAAGGATGTGTGGGGTGAGGATTCACATGCCTTGGGAAAACAGTGATGCTCCAATCTCAATGGTAACTAAGCACCAAGGAACTGAATGTCAAGGTTCAAACGAGAAAAATTTAAAGCTTAGCCCAAGCTTTTCCATATGCTGAAATTGATCCCAAGCCACAGATGTTTTGTAAAACACTGACTCTTACTTCCACATTAATTATCAATTTCTCCAGTTACAGAGACAAAAAAGGCACGGGGAATTCAATAACAAAAGATAATTTCTTCTGCAGTTAGTTCTAGTCCTGATTTTCACTCTGTGCTAATAAGCCTGGATCAAAGTGCATTTCTAAAGTGTGCATTTTAAAAGGTGATTTTGTCTGTAAAAAACATTTTCAGCATACATGAATAAGCATAAGGCTCTTCATGGTTTGTGCCTTATTTTACCCAATAATCACAACATCTAATAACAGCATTTGAACATACTGCAATGCTACATTCAGGTTAAAAAAAACCCAACAACCTGGGCTTTGGTCACCACTGCATTATGCCAGAGTCACTTCAATTAAAATTAATGGAATCTTACCAGAATAAAAGGGTTTGTAACAAAGTAACCAGTCACAGCCATTACCTCTCACTGAAATTTGGCATGCAGACATGAGTTTGTTATTAAACCATGATTATAAGGTGTAGTAGTATGGATAGACTTTTCAAAATGACTAAACTCGTCATTCTGGAGATACATCTGTAATACAAAACACTTATACCTTGATGACATGACAGTAGAGCAATGAACAAAGAATAGAGCCTAACGAAGGAATGCACACTTCAAGGAGTAAAAGTGAGATTTCATATAAACAAGGGCAGAGAAAAAAAACCCTACAACCTTGTGGTTAAGAAATCAGATGTTGTTAAGGCCTCCTTGGACAATTCTATTTTCATCAAGAAAGAGGAGATGAAAAATTATTCTCAGGGGGAAAATCAAGGACAAACACAATCTCAACATTAAAACAAGGCAGACAAAAATCTCCGTGCCTTTGGCCTGCCAGCTCTGTTTTATGCCTCAGAAAAATGGGCACATACAACAGCATAAATTTCAGAACTGCACAGAGAAATATCAAGAGTGCAGCCTGAAAGTAGATTTATTCATTATCAAGAGCTGCAGAATCATCCCTTATCATTACTGGCACAAATTTGTAACCTCCCCTCCATATAATAAAAACTCTAGTCTTTGCAGACCTCTGCAGTGCAGGCACAATTAGGGGGAACTTACTAATGGGGAACAGCACTGGAAACTGCAGTATGGAAGACAAGAACAGAACTAAGCTGTTCTTTAAAGGCCAGGCACTTATCAACATTAGGATGAAGTCTGGCAGTATTAGGATGTAGTTTTAATCTACATCACAGCCATTTTCACAGTGGCAATCTTGCTACCAGTGAAAGTGCATTTTACACAATAATGATGGTCATACAGCATCAAAAGTCATTGTCTTTTAACTTCCACTGCAGAGCTCACAGGTAACACAACACATGAGCATTCCAGCAGCCATTCAATTGATAACTCAGGAAGCTGTACACCTGCAACACACCTAACCTCCCATCCCAACATTAACCTTACAGTACAGATGCTACCCAGTGAGCCCGGTTAGCAGTATCCAGCGGCAGACAAGACAGTAAAGGCAGTAGGTTGGTGTTCTGAATCCAGCAGCCTGTACAAACATGTGCAAATTGTGGCAATGTCCCATCAATAAGCACCAGCATCTCCGGTTTGGAGCCATGCCTGTAATTTGAATCAATGTTTTAAACCAACAGGTTATGAGTTTTTAACCATGTTCGGTCAGAGTCCCTATCCCTTTACCACCAATTGACTTAGCACTAAAAATCACTAAGAAGGGGTTTAATAAATACACACACAACAGTGAAAGAGATTTCACCTGCAACGGAAAAAGAAACCAAGTGAGATTGTGCTACCTGCCCTGCAAGCAGGGTGGTGGTGTCATCAGGCTTGAATCACCAAGTGCAAACTCAGGACGGGTCTCATTTTTATTGCTGTCAGTTAAATTAATTTCAAACACATTCTGATTCACTTTTAAATATATTCTGTAATCCAAAATAAAAGGGCTTTACAAAACCATAAATAAAGCAGATTGCAAAATACACCATGCTTAAACAAACTGATTCAGTATTTTAGTTAATGTACTGTGGTGTCTCCTTACTACCTGTATGTTTAAAAAGTGTGGCCCTTTCTAATGCTTTTTTTTACATTAACATTTTCTTTTTCCACTCAACTGATACCACCCACACTTTCCATGAACTTACAAAGAGGGAGAGGATTACAAATAAATATGAAAAACCCCACAGTTAGCACTAAAATACTGTTACGATCATGTACTAAAAGATGTATTAGAAAGGTGAGTATTAGAACTGCAAAGCACTAAACAAAATTATGGCTCAAGCTTCACTAGGAAATACGAAACAGACTGGACTTCAATTCACATTAAAATAAGGCTTATTGTCAGAACGAGAAATAAAATCCCCCATCTCTTGCCTCTTGTCAACTTGAAAAGCAAGGACAGCATCGAAGGTTTCAGCAGAGGAAAGCAAAAGCTCTTTAAGGAAAGTCATGCAGAAGAAAGCCATCAAAACCTCCTCAAAGCCTGAAACAAAACAAGCTCACACACCTCAATCAAGAAAATAGCAGGAAGAAACCCTACAGAACATGGTTCTTCTCTGAAATAATTCATGATTTTCTTCCTTAACCTGGTTATTTTTTATTCTCTGTTCCTAGACATCAGTTTCGTTTATAAATACCTCATCTTCAGCAGAACCAGAGGTTAATCCTCAGTACCCTACCTCATCATTAGAATTGGTTGCAAGATCTTCATGATAAGACCAAAGGAGCACTGTGGAGAAATGTGATCCAAGCTATTAACTCAGGGTTCTGCTGAGCAGCACACTCCCTGGACAGGACCACAGGGACCCCCAGCATGAGGTCAGTTCATTTGGTATAGCTGTACATCAACTACAGTAAGTTCAAGCTTCTACAAGCAGTTGCTCCAGCTTGAGCTGTTTGGTGCTTTTCATTGACAGATGAAGGAGTATGTCCTACAGTAAAGCTTCTCTGAACCCTGTAAGCATGTGGTTAGGAACTTGGTGCTGTCATCTCAGAACAGATGGCTGAAATGTTCACTAGAAAAACCAATTACATGATCAACTGGAGCTGTCTAACAACCTGCTGTGCTTTTTGCACATAAGTACATAAAACGCTCTCCCCACTACAAAGCGAGGTTGCATGAGCACTAAGAAGGGTGAAAGCTCCTGCAAGTACAGAGGTGTTTACAAGAGCCCCTATCACTTTCAGACTGCCAAATACTAAAATACAGCCAGAGAGAACACAAAGGGTTTGTAGGTGTCAAATGTTCTGCAAAGAAGCTGCACCAGCTTTTGTGTTCAGGCCATCTTCTCTTAGTTTTATTAAGTGTGGCTGAAAAACATGTAGCAATAGAAGGAAAAACAACAGTGAAGCCTAAAAATGCTGCACAAAACCAAATAGGACAGAACTGAATGTGAACTTCTACATAATTCAGTTTGGTAAATCCCAGGGATGAAGCAAGTATGAAACAAAACATGAGAGTGATTTTGGGATTTAATATTAGTTTTCATTTTTTCCTGATTGTGTTTATACCAATGTCACTGCTTATAATGCACAGATTACTTTCCACACCTGATCACTGACAGCAATACTCAGAATGTGAATTTAGGAGAGGTAACAGCCTTTCTTGCCCATGCGTCTGTTTAATAATTCAGGTATTTGAATCAACCTTGTGCTTTTTCAGAATAAAACTCTGCTGCTCTTAAGAAAAAGAAGGGTTATGCACCTTCTTTCTTACACAGGCAAAGTCAGCTCTAATTCATAACCATAATCACAAAGCTGATCCCAACACTCATACAGCAGGAGAGTGCAGGCTGAGCTTTAATTCAGAGACTGAACAACACTGCTCCTTCCCAGCCAGAGGCACACAGGGGAAAAGCCCATTGTTCATGGAATCCAGAAAGCCAGTCTGTTAAGGATGCACAATTCAGAAGCATTAGAGTACCAGATGAAATCGAAGTGTGCAAAGTGACAGAAGCGGAGAGAATTATCCCCTTCACTGCAGCGTGCAGAAATAAGTTACAGACTACAGCTGATTTCTTCTTAAACCCACCCAGTAATTCCCAATACTGCTGATACAGTAGAAAATAGCCAACTGTAGTTTAAACATAATGAAATCCTCATTTGCAAGCCAACAAAACTCCATCAAAGACAAGGATAGGTGCATGTTTTATTATGTACCAGACTGTCCTTAAAACTATTGTATTTCCTGAAAAACAAATCCCAAAGCTAAGCTCACAAACAGATTCCTATTTTATGATGGTGTCGATGAGTTTATGTTGTACTTCATTAATGTGACAAAGTACCTGCAAGGTCTATGATTCCAGACTGCTGGTGCAGAAGGCAAAGTTAACCTGCTTTAAAAATCAAGAAACATAAGTAAAAGCTCAAGAACAATCATTTCTCTTGGCTACTTCAGTATTTGTGTCTCAGCACTCCACAAGTCTGTCAGGGCCCCTTTATGAAAAGCTTTGATAAATATTGGCTTCCCACTATAAAGATAATAATATTTTACACAAAACATACTGTGAGTATACAGAAGCAGCTCTTCTTTTAGCATGAGGAGAGGGCAAAGCCTCACTGTATTAAATAAAGGTTTCTGAATTCCTAGAGAACAGCATTTAAGAACACTGCCCACAAAATGACATAGTAAAAAATAAAGGGGGGAGGGTGGAAGGGGAGGCAGGGAACAGAGTATTTCTTTAATTTGGGAAATTTAAGCCTATTTCTCAGAACATTGCTTGAGATTCCTTGAGGAATCTGGAAGAAAAAGAAACTGGAGAATTCAGAAGTGAGTCTCAAATGACTGTCGCTGGTTAGTTTACAGAGCTAAGTAGCTGCTACCAGCTTTTAAAGACAGTTAATTATTCATACTAAGGAAGAAATAATTTTAATGATTAATTGCAACTGTTTCACACTTCTCCTTCCTAAAACACAAGAGCAGCTGCACCTCCTCTGAGAACATAGAACAGGAGAAGAGTTCAAGAGAACGTGATTGAAAGTGGTTATGGGACCACCTTATTTTTATTTCAGACTTTTTGATTAGTGAAAAGGAGAAGCCACTTCACTTTAATCCAGAAAGCAAGGCAGCAGCAGCTCTTGCAGATCCTGAGCTTCAGTCATTTCTACTAGACAGCACTCTCTTCATTCCAGAATTAACCATCCAATGCCAAACAAGATCCACGTTTCCAATTGAAGAACCAACATGATCACAGCTCTCACATTTTGTTGTAAAACACCTGAGGCACCTCAGAGAGGAACAAACAAACATCTTCCCAATGCAACAGCCCAGAACAACTCCAGATGCTGAGTCCTTGCACTTAAAAAGCCCAAACCACACAGATGAATCTAATCAAATTATGGGGTTTTTTCCTCCTTCCAGTACAGTTCTCAGTTCTGGTTCCTACCACTTGACTGGGCTTTTCCCTCGTGATTGTTCTGTCTTCACATAAGCATCATACAGTTCTCTCAAACAAAACAACAGTTCCTCTAGGTTGTCTCCTCTCAACGCAGACAACGCAATGACCCGGTCAGCTATGTGCCCTTTAAGAAGTGGCAGATTGATCCTGGACTCAGCAAGGTCAATCTTATTCCCAATGACAACACAAGGCCTCTCAGACAATCCTTTTTGATATTGTTCCAGTTCATATTTTAAGTCTTCCAGCTGAATCCATGGCTGAGACACAGAGAGATCCACCACATACAAGAGAAAGCGGCAGCGTTCAATATGCCTTAAGAAGGCCATCCCGAGGCCCCTGTTTTGATGAGCACCTTTTATTAGGC
This sequence comes from Psittacus erithacus, assembly GCA_009867235.2. Classification (NCBI taxonomy): domain Eukaryota; kingdom Metazoa; phylum Chordata; class Aves; order Psittaciformes; family Psittacidae; genus Psittacus; species Psittacus erithacus. The sequence continues at coordinate 5,747 of WYDI02031960.1, read as the reverse complement.
CAGGAATGTCAGCAACTACAATGAGAGAAATTCCACAGTGAATCCAGCATATCCAACAACAACAAAAGATCAAACAAAAAGAAACCCCAAGCCTGTTTTTTACTGGCCAGTACAAACACTTAAAGAATTACATCTCAATGCACCAACACCTCACAGTAAGTTTAGCTGCTCTTATATTTTAAAACACCTAAATTCAGTTCATTCCAGAGAAGAGAGAACACACATTGCTAGTTTGCTATTAAGGGCACATATAAGTGAATGTGAAATGGGTTTTCAGTATTGCTTTGTCTGAAGTTCCTTAGAACCAACAAGAATCCTACAGAACTACTAAACTTACCTCTGCGGTATTGCAAAGAACAACCCCAGTGGCACAAATTACTATCAAGGTACACACAGTGTACTACAATTCTGACCTGCTACTTGCTCATAGTCTTGATAGTGGACGATGCCAACATGAGGGTTGAGGGTTGTGAAGGGGTAGGCAGCCACTGCTGGCCTGGCACGGGAGATTGCTCTTAAGAGTGATGATTTACCAGCATTGGGAAAGCCCACCTGGAACACAAACATTTATTAAAGCCAAGATTCTGGGCTAATCCTGATAAAAACCAACTGTAAGCTTCTACAGATGCAGCAAGGTTTTTCCAGGATGAATATAACATTAACTTTGCATACTTCGCTCTGAAAAGCATCCCAGTTTTCATGTTTTGTTGCCCCTAAATCCTGATTTATGGTAAATATGCTTTCTCATGAACATGAAACAGATCCCCTTAACTTTCTTTATTCCATCTTAAGTATTTACTTTGTCCAGAACCAAGAAGGCTCTTTTACCCTGAAATGACACTTCATCCAGCACTTCCCATTTTATCTGTGTTTTCTAACTCCTATTTAATATTTTCCATTAAGAATTCAGAATTGGCTTTGTCTTTGACTCAGTTTGGCCTATAAGGAAGATACAAGTTTGGAATTTCACAGTTTTTCATAGACTCAATATCAAAGAATTAAACTGAAACCTAGCCTTCCAGGGAGAAGGCAAGAATTTCCATGCGTCCAACGAGTCAGAGAATTGTACATATTGATCCACCAATGCCAACTCTTTTCTTAGTTTCTAAATAAATTCACAAAATTCTGCTAGACCAGACAGTTATTCTGCAGTTGTTGAACTGTTGTTATGCAGCAAAGCATCATTTTAACAGCTTTATCAGCTGGCCTTAAAACATTTACATGCTTAGATAGGAAAACTGCATAAACCCTAAATTGACTTTGCACTCATGTCTAAATAGTATATTTTATTTCAGAGGATGCTAACCCTGGAGCTAACAAAGTAAAATATTAAATATCTGTAAAAATAAAAGCATAAGGATGAAACAGAGGATGATTTGAAATTTATCAATTTTGGCTTAAAAAAAAACCAAAAGAAAGCAGAAACTGAGAAGAACTCTCCACGCTGTGCTGTTACCTACAGAATCAGCAAAGCCCCCTGTACACCAGCAGCAAGTCTGTTAATCACTGATCAATCTCACACACTGCTTTTCTATACATAGTTTTGATTTGAGCAGAAGCAGGATGACATCAAGGATCAAGAGAGTGACAGCTCTGCAAATCACTCTGGACACCCTTCTACCAAGCGACAGCAAGAAAGCATTGAGTTGCATCTCTAAACAAGCAAGCCAAGTGACTAACAAAAACGTTACCAAACATTATTTCTTCAGTCAGTCAAGTGTCATCCTGCAGTGGTAAGAAAGCTGAAGAACCAACAGCGACACTCACCAGTCCTGCATGAGCTGCTGTCTTTAGTTCCAGATGGAGGACCCTTTCCTGCCCTGGTTCTCCTGGAGTAAATGTTGTTGGAGATCGGTTTTCATTGGAAAGAAAAAAGCGATTACCTTTCCCTCCAGCTCCTCCATAAGCTGCAACATACTCTTCTCCATGTTGAGTGAGGTCAGCCACAACTTTACCATCCTCCTTAACCAGTGTACCTACAGGTACCTTAAAGAGAAGAGAGACGCCAAGTGTTAAACTGAACTTGAAGCCTGCAGCAGAACTGTCTTCAGCAGATCCCTTATTAGCTGACTTCAGATTTGTTCAAAACCATTCCTTCATATTCTCAAGATGAGGAATCCAAAAAGAGAAGTGGACTTCACAAGACACCTTCTGAACTCAAACAGCACTGGTGAGACATTTGCAGTCCATTCAAGTGCTAACAGAACCATAACCCTCTTTCTTCCCTTTTAAAAAAGGAGAGAAAAAGAGCCTAAGCACAGTAGTGAGCTGAGAAACATACTGCTTCTCATAACCAAAACAAGTATGTTGGAGAAAAAAAGTATGAAAGAAAATTTCTGCTCCTGTTGAAGAAGTTCTGTGTTACGACTCCTTTAGGCACGTGACCTACAGAAATAGAGCAAATCAGCACAGTATCTGCTTTGGCCAGATACATCTTCCAAAGAAGTCTTATTTTTACAAACACCTTTACAAGCAGCTTGATCTGCCTGTGTGCCAATCAGCCCTGTCTTAGCAGACATAGCACACAGAGCTCCCTGCAAAAACACACATGATATTCTCTCACAAGAACCTTGAAAACCAGCAACGTTAACAGTGTCTAAACTTCATTTACTTACTTTAACATACAAATATGCACCATTAGCTCCATAACAGTTTTTAATTCCTCCTCTCTCTCCATGAAAACCCTGATAAAAGGGGAGGACTGAAGAAAGCGATTTCATTTGCTGGTCAGCTGCAAAGCAAAATGCACATATTTTAAACAGCAGAACAGGCACAGAAGAGCAACCTCTTGACTGTTCTTTCCCTTTAGAATAGTGCATGAATGAATATCCTATTTACTGTCTCAACATATGAGGGAACTACTAATACTGATAAAAGTTATGATGAAGTTTAACTGCATTACTATTTGTTTATTAACCATGCACTTTATTAAGTGATCATTCATAAAAATCAACCATTGCAAAATGCTCTAGAAAATTCACGTTATAGATTAGCAGATTTTGCAGCAGGCTGGTGGCAGAAGCAGTTTTATCCATCTTAAAATTTGATCAGATCCCAGCCTTATCATAACATAATCAGGCACCAGCCACAAAATGTCTGCAAAATACTTTGACTTTCAAAATGCTTTCTAAGGCATTTATGTCCCTGCTACCACAGTTCAGGAAAATCCTTAAAAAGCAAAAACATCTTATACACAAACACCCATTTTAACATTTTTGACTTTTACCATACCTGTAGGGTTGTTTTTGCTGGGGTGGTGGGGGTGTGTTAAGGGATAAGGCAACACAAAACAAAACAGATTTACTAAGTTTTACCTTTCAAAATGACATGACCCCCATCACCTCCATTTCCACCATCAGGACCTCCAAACATTTTTCTGGGTTCACTATAAAAAGAACGTCCCCCTCCTCCTCCTTGTCCTCCAACCACACGCACTTTCCGGTGATCCACAAAGCAGCGTGTCTGGAAGAAAAGTGCAGTTTATCAGAGTCAGCTGCTAAGAAGTTAATGTTCTGCAAAACTCAGTAACATGCAGACCTGCTGTTTTCAGTCATGACAGGGTCCATTCAACAGTAAAAAAAGCCCAGAAGAAACTGGAACTCTGCTGCTATTCACAGATCAACCAAATGCAGCATACTAAGAAAAATAATTTAATTTTTTAAGTATTTTTAAGAACCCCCTTAAAAGTACATGCCTGAGGCTATGTCGGTATAACCAATGCAGCAGCTCAGCTATCAGAGGTACAAAATTCACATCAAGGGAACTAACAACAGGGAAAGCATCCTTTTAATACAGTCATATAATGCTGACAAGTAGCTCAAGAAAGGGACCTCGCTCTAAATAAAAATCACTCAGTAACTCATGAAAACAAGCAAAAATATATACATGAACTTTTTACTTCTTTAAATTGAACTGAAATTTGCAAAAGGGACATAGTGCAAGTGTGGGAGGGATATTCTCAGACTGATCCACTGCTTTCTATGCTAGGTGATGAAATTAAAGCAAACTTCAATCTTGCAACAACTAAGAAAAGTATTAAAGACAAAGAATAAAAAGAAACTGTAAACACAAGCAGAGGAAATTTTAATATATGCCCAACCAGTTGCTAAAAATATATAAAGAGAATTCTATATCTTAGCTCTATTTCTGACATTAACTTAACATTTGACTAATTACACTGCACTACGTTTCAGCTTTTCTGTCAGCAAAATAGGCTTGATGATACTGACCTAGCCCCAGGAAGCAGGCTGATATCCTCAAGAGGAAAACATTAGATAAGTACACTCATATAGGCAGGTGAAATTGCTTACGATGGGGATGAAAAGAGATAGTATGACCTGGACTGTGGTAACATCCAAATTCTGCCCATTGTTAAGGGACTTCATAATGCAAATGCGCAATAAGGGTCACTTTAAATAGGCCAAACAGTATTTGAGGGAGGAAAAGTCGTCTTCATATTATGATACCAGATAAGTGCCTGAAAAAAAATCCCTAACTATCGATAATCAGTTATACTGTGACCAGTGATTTCTTAAAAAGCCTTTTATAAAAGCATCTGGCACCACCACACGGCGAGACAGGAAACAAGCGCTTTAAATGGGAAGCGCATTAAAAATGGGAAGCGCATAGGAACAGCATTAGAAAACAAGGCTTTCCATCGCCGCTTAATTAGAAAAAGAACACGAAGAAAAACGCCCCAGTGCCTGCCGTGTCTCTGACATAAAACGCTGCGTGTTTGGCAGCTGACTGCTATGTGCGAGACACAAAACAGCCCCTCAGCTTTAAAGCTAGGTAAGGCTTTTTGCTTCCTCGACCCGCGCACACACTGCAAAGCAACAGCCGATTCCCTTCAGGACTTACCAGTTTCCTCTCCGAAATGATCCTTTTTTGCCTCAGCCGCCTGTTCTTCGAGCACCTCACGCACGTTGTGGAGAAAGTCAGGGGCCGGCCTCCCGCCGGCAGCGACACCGGGCTGAGGAGAGTAACTGGCTTCCACAGCGGCCGGCTGCCCAGCGCGGCCCAGCACCGCGCCAGCATGGCTGGGCTCCGGGAGGGACGGGACGGGACGGGACGGGACGGCTCCGGCGGCCGCCGGGACAGCCCACCCGGAGCGCAGCCGCGACCCGCCCCATCGCTGAGGGCCCGGCCCGCCCCACGGCCGCACGCAGGCGCAGCCGCGCTGCTGTGGAGAAAGCGCGGGAAGGCGCCTCCGTGGCCGCGCACCGCCCCTCCGCCGGTTACCGTCCTCTTCCCCTCGCCCCAGCCGCGGCCTCCCTTCACGCTCCCGTCAGGTGAAAGCCTCGTCCCGCCGTGCTCCCGCGGGGCACAGCGCTGAGCCCGGTGTTGGGATCCCTTCCCTCCAGGGGCGCGATGGGTGCCCTGCCCGTTTCCGTCTTGCGGCACTAGAAGTCGCTGTTTCCCCAGCCAGCCCGGAGCGGGCCGCGGCAGCGGCAGTGACGCGTGTGCAGAGGCCGCCCTTGAGGCTGCGGGTGTCCCGGCCCCTTGAGGAGTCCTCCTGTGCCCTCGGTCGGCGTGGCACAGTGCCCCTGCTCCGCCCTGCCTGTGAGGTGAGCTGTGAAAGGGACTCGTTGTGAGTGACGGGACAAGGGGAATGGCTTTAACCTGCCAGAGGGGAGACTGAGATGAGCTCTTAAGCAGAAGCTGTTCCCTGGGAAGGTGCTGAGGCGCTGGCACAGGGTGCCCAGAGAAGCTGTGGCTGCCCCATCCCTGGCAGTGTTCAAGGCCAG
>WYDI02031957.1:21325-64758 GCA_009867235.2 Psittacus erithacus | reverse complement strand
GGGAGGGAGGGAGGGAGGGAGGGGGAAGAGAGGGAGGAACACGGGAGAAGAAAGGGAGGAAAAAGGGCTCGGGGGGCACCGCGCCGGCGAGGCAGCGCAGCGCAGGCACCCGCCGCCGCCCGCCTCCACGGGGCTGCTGCTTTTTACGGTTTTATTAGTTTTTTTTTTCCTCTTTATTTTTATTTCTTTCTCCCCTCCGCGGCCGGGCTCCCCCATTTTGGTTTATGGAGAAAAAGAAAATGGTAACTCAGGTAAGGTAAAACGGGCGGGCCGGGCTGTCGGTGCCGCGGTGCGGCGGCTGCCCGCCCGGCTTTGTCTGGCGGGGAGTGGGGGGTCCGGTCCGGTGCGGCGAGAAGCGGTGCGGGGCGGCCGGCAGCGGGGCTGCCCCGCCGTCTTCCCCGGGAGACCGCGGCTCCGCGCCGCCTCAGCCTAGTACTAGGGTGGGAGAGAGCCCCGCCGTGGCGGGGACCCGGTCAGGGCGCTTTGGGGAAGGGGTTCCCGCAGTCCCCCTGACCGCAGCAGCCTCGCAGTGTCCTCTAGGGAGAAGAGGTGCGTGAGAGGCACGGGTGCCCCCGCTCCCGGCTGAACCCGCTTTTGAACGAGTGATCCCAAAGGTAAACCTCTTCCCAGGCGTTGCTCCATCCGGCTGCGGTCGCCGGGAGGGCTGGGAAGCCCTTGTCGGTAGCTGTAGGCGTGGGGCTGCCCGTCCCTTCCCGGGGGAAAGCGGCTGGCGTTTCCTGGGAGCGCACCCAGATGCAGGGGCCATGGCTCTTCCCCTGCCTCGCAGTGGGGTTTTATCGGACATGTATACCTTTTAAGGCTGCTGTACGGTTTGGGTTTTTTTTTAATATTTCTCTTTTTTTTTGGCTTGGTGTCTGCAAGTTGCCACCGGAGGGAGGGGGCAAAGTGGGGAGGAGGAGGAGAGCGGCATCACGGAGCTGGAATCCTTGAGAGTTGGGCATTATATAATGCCCCCGCAGTGCTTTGCGGAGCTGGAAACCTTTGGGGGATATTCCCAAAGGGGGTGGAGGGAAGGACTCTCGAAAGGAACTTTTCCTTAGATCTGGGTTTCACAAGCGCTGTTTTCTTCCAGAGCTTTGCAGGTTTTTAGGCTAGGTGCATATTGTCATCTTGCCTTTCTTTTTCCCTGGCGGAACCCCCCTCCGTTAGCTGCTGCCAAGGTCCTGTGTGTCCCACTGCGAGGGGCAGTGCTTTTGTGGGTGCCTGCCTCAAAGTGAATCTGCTGTAAGGAGTGACACCGCTTTGACCCTTTCTATTTCTCATCTTGTGTTGATTGCAAGCGGCTGAAAAATAGGTCTCTGTTCACTCTTAAGGTATCTTCCCAGGCTCCAAAGCCCCACCTTCTGCTATTTAGTCCATTCCATTGCTGATTCCTTTTTTATCTGGACCAAGGCTTTCTCTTTTGAGACAGAGGAGCTCCGCAGAAATCTCCGGAGGCTTTCTGTACCTATATTTAGTTGAGTGAATGATGCTGAAAAGCCGTGTCTCTGCAGTCAGGGTCCATTTGTGTATTGCTGTGCCTGGTTCGATGGAGGTGTATGCCCCTAAGCTGCAGGCTGGCACGTGCATGTTCCAGAGGGTTGTTCTGCACAGCCTTGTATTGCAGTGTGCTCTTGGCCACAACTGTTACATACATAACCTCTGTGTGTGCTGTGCAGAAAAGTGCCTGGGTCATCGGTACACAAGTGTGTGTAGCTTGTGCATGCCTAGGACTGAGCACCCTGAAACATGAGCTGGTTGGCTTGGATACATGTGGAGCTGGGAAGGATGGGACTCTGCTGGAGCACTGGCTGTAAGAGAGGAGGGTATATAAACTCGTTTAAAGGTTTGGGACATCCTAATAGATTTCAGGGAAATCTGCTTTCCACAGAGATTGTTAATTTACTGACGTGGGAAAGGAGGCATTGAGGCCATGCATTATTAGTATTGGTTGACCTTGAATTATGATTGTCTTAAGAGTATGTACTGTCTAAGATAGCTTTCAGGATTTGTGCTGCATATGTATATGCTGATGCTGAAGAAGATGCATATTAAAGTAACCAGCAGGGGAGGAGAGCTTGGGCTGTGTCTCAGTTGGGATCTCCGCATGAACTATGAATACCCCTTTCATGTGGAGGTGATGCAAAGAGCGAAGGTGAGTTCTGCTGTAGCATAGTGCTGCTGCTTGCAGGGGGAGCATTTGGCTCCCAGGCTGGTCATTAGCACTTCACCACAGGTTTGGCCAATTGTGAGGCTGGAGGAGCGTGGCACATCCAGGACAGTATCCAGAGCAGTGTTACTCTCTTTCTGCAGTGCCTTTTGAAGCAGTGGAGTAGCCTTACTCACAAACTGTGGATTTATTTCAGTGAGGCTCTGTCTCTTTTATAACAAGTAAATGTTGTTAGTATGTTAAGCTGGTAATTGCCACTGAATGAATTCAACATTGCTACAGGCTTTTGCTCTGTTGGTTCAGTTTCCAGAGAACATTGCCTGCCTGGTCTGTGCTCTTGTTTTGTTTTAGAGAGCATCTTCCTTGGAAATCTGGGACATCAGCTTCTGTATAGGAATGAGAGGCTGGTAAAACAAAATAAATGGGGGTGTGTGGGGTGGGAAAACTAGAAATAGTGATGGGAAGAAATGGGAAATGCTGGAAGGTAGAAATGTGCTTGAAAAGGAGGGAACTGAAATTGCTAATGAGAGCAAGAGCTCAGATTTATTAACAGAAAGTACCCTCTTCTTATCCCCCTTAATCCTAAATCAGTGAAAATGAGTGCTAAATGAGCCCTAGTACATCATGTGCTAATTGCAGATAAAAGAAAGAGTCTTTGGTGGACAGGAATTATATGCCAAAAGGCTTTTTTTCTGTGCGGTGCATGGTGAGGTTGCTGGCTTGCGTGGAGCACAAAGCCCTCCCTTTCTTGGACAGCCCAGTGCCTTGCTGGCGTTTTCCTCCGAATCTGTTTCCCATCAGGGCTGGGAGAGGGGGAAGGTGTCAGCATCTCGGAGAGAGGGAAGGGAGCTGCTGCCTCCTTAAGGAGTCCCGCCAGCCCATGTGGCAGCCAGCAGTGCCGAGCAAGCGTGTGTGTGTGTGTGTGTGTATGTATGTATGCCTTTGTAATGAATCCCCCTGCCATTGTCTGCTCCCCTCCCTGCTGCTGCTGATGGAGCCTTTCACCTGGGCTGCTGCCTTCTGGTGAGGCTTCTTCCAAGATGGGAAGAGGAGGAGGAGGAGGAAGGATTGCTCATGGTAATTCAAGTCGGACTGGGGAGAGCTGCTATTTTCTGACTGCAGCATCCCATTTTCCTCTCTTTTCTTCTGCCTTGAGTTCCCAGCTTTTGATGTGGGTGTAGGCAGGAACATCTGAAGGTCCCCTTTTGTGCAGCTGTAGGATCATCAGTCTCCATTTTGTGGCACCATCTGAAGCATCTTTGCTGCCCTGCCTGCTAGCATGCCCCCTTGTGTCCCCCCCAGCACCCCTCATAGGCTCCAGCCAGCGCCGTTTATCTTGGCACGTGTTTGATTTGCTACACTCTGCCCAGGGCTCAGGGAGGTGATGGCGTTTGTGGCTTTGAGACTAATTTATGTCCTTGTTAAAATGAACCAGCAAGCAGCCTCATTTTTTCCAGAGGTTTTCTTCCCTTTCCCTTCCCCCTTCTATAACCCCTTCCATCTCACGCCCCATGTCTAGCTGTGAGACAGCCTTGTGCAGCCAAAAGTTACTTGCTCAGTTGCTGATTATTTTTTTTAATTGGAAGAAAGACCCCACAAAACCAAAGGCAGAGCTCCTTAAATGGAGATCTTATTTAAATCAGAGCAGCAGCTGACTCATTAAAGGCCTCTCTGTATCCTTTTCGTTCCTCTGCCTGATTCCCTTTCCCTATCTTTCTCTACCTCTCATTACAGTAATGGTGTGATGAAACAGATCTTTGTCTGTACTCCATGTTGGGATCTTGCAGGGGGTGCATATTTGAGAAGGTGGGGGGGAGAAGACAGGAGATGGGGAGCTCTGTCACGACAGCCACCTTGTGCTAGCTAAAATTGTACAATGCATCCCATTATAAGAGACCGTCCTCCTTTGTTTGAACTGTCTGCAAAGGAGATTGAGTCCCAGCACAGCCTCCCCCCTCCTGTCCCCTTATGTCTGCTTTAGGATCTGTTCCCCTCCAGGCAAGCTAGATGCTGCAAGAGTCCCCTGCTGCCCTAAGAGAAGTAATTAGGAAAAAAAAAGGAGCATTTTCTCTGTGTGGTTGTAGGCTTCTTTTTTTTGCTCTCTGACTTCTCTCAGGAGCTATCACTATTCCCCTGTCCCTTTTCATTGCTTTGAGGATTGCATCTCCCTTTCCTTTCAAGCCAGATGTCCTTGCTGTTTACTTCTCAGTTTGGTGTTGCCCTTGTAAACTTGTGTGAGCAGTCTGAATAGAATCACTCTCTTCCCTGCCCATGGCTTTGTGCTCTCCTTCTTTCTTGGTTGGTACCTTGTGTTGTTTTGTTACCTGGCTCTGGGCTTATGCCTGTCCCCGAGTTTTTGCTTGCTTTCTTCTGTTTGTCATAGGACTTTGTTTTAGCGCTGCAAACACTGTATCAGCAGCAAAGGTTTGTGTGAGAGGAATCTGGCCAGTCACTTCTCCAGGAGAATTTCCCCTGGGAACTGAAAGACTGATCTGCGTCTCAGTCCTCATTGAAGGACATGATTGCTCAAGGTGGGCCTATGGGTTGTATCTGTAACTGTTGCAATACTTAGAGATTTAACTGCTGGGTAAGAAGGGCTTGTTCTTAAGGGCTTAAAAATCAGAACCCTGTGAGTGTCTTATAAAGTCCTTTTCTCATTACCACCTTTGCTGAGCACTTCCAGATGCATTGGAGTAGAAGCGAACTGCGCTTGCAGCGCAGCCTTGGGATGGCAGAAGCTGCATTCTGCGTTGCCTAGGCAGGATGGTGTTGTCAGAGGGAACTTGATATAGCAGTGCCATTTCCTTAAGTCCCTGTCCTAGAAATAACCTCACTGCTCCCTAATGCATTTCTCCTGCAGGTGACTGGGTAACTATCCCTGGGTACCTGGGAATTGAGAAATGAGGATGCCTAAGTTTGATACAGTACGTGCTGTGATACTCACATGGCAAGGCTGTGTAAATTTAACGTACTGGTTTATTGTTATTTTAAGAACTATTAATTTGTGAAGTATCAGGACTAGTGAAAAGGTTGTAGTGAGCTACCCAAAAATGCTGAAAGTTGAGAAGCTTGGGAAACCCTTAAAACCAGCAGTGTTTTTCCCTGGAAGTTATTAATTCATAATGCCTCCGTTGCACTTAATTAGTATTGACCAGCCTTCTACTACGAAATTCTAACACCAGTGCAAAAAGGGCTGCAGTGGGGAGTCTGATGGTTTCTTGATCTGGATTCTGGTCTTAACTGCTTCAGGTGAAACATTGGATCTTCCTGATTTAGACACATTTTCAGCAGATGATGTGTGCAGTTAGCTACCCCTTAGCAATGAGATCCTTAACCTATTTGTCTCCCAGGATTTACTAAGTGGCAGCTCTTGGAGATCTAGGTACTGGGGGAGGTAGTTAATTTGCCTCAGTTTGCTCTCAAATATTATGGAAAAGCATGTGGTCACATATTCTTCCTATCTGACATGTTCCTTGGAATCAGAGTTGAGAAATGTTAACTTTCCTACCCAGAAGTATTCTGGTGTGCTCCTGTAGAGTTACTTATGATCCTGTGCTATGCAGGATGGTTTTTTGCTGGACTCTTGGAAGTTGTGCTACGACCAGTGGGGGCTGGCGATGTACAGGCTGGTTCTGTGGGGTTTGCAGAACACAGAGCAATTAATGCTCAACTGAAAGCTTTTTGCAAAAATAGAGTGCACTTTGCCTATATGGAAGAAAATAGGACAAATGCTTGGCCTGTTCAACAGTGTGCTTTGTTTAAAATAGATATCTGACTTCTTATTTTTCTTTGCAAAACTGTCCATTGAGCAATGCTATTCACAAACTGAATTGAGAGTTATCAGGGTGGTAGTGGGAAGGCGCTTTGGTTCTGGGGCATTTCTGTATTTTAAGCTGGGAAAGAAACCTTCAATTGTTCTCTTTCTTTCTGTGTCTATGATGGTCTTTAATCACATGATTACATGCTATTTTTTTCCACAAGAAAGGAAAGCAAAACCAGATAACCCTCCACCCGTCTCCATCAGCTCCAGTATATGTGGCACCATGATGACCTCTGCAAGTATCAGTAGCAGGGTTGGCTGTCTCAAATACATTCCTCAGACCTCTGCCACTTAACAGTGAATGTGTAATTAGCTGTCATTTTCTGTGCAGGCCAGCTTGATGTGTGTTTACCAGTTGGTTTTGTGTATTTGCTGACAGCAGAGAAATGGTGACGTTTCATAATATTAGGCTGTGGTTTAGGCTTTGGGAGAGTAGGCACATTTACCTCTCACTTCCATTCCTTTATGACCTTTCCTGTCTCGCTTCTGCCATCCATCATGGATGGATGTGTCTTTTTTCTCTCATTTTCGCCTTATGATCTCTGGTCAGTAGCTTCTCTTAGGCCAGTCCATGTCCATGCTAACCCTCTGTTCTTCTCCAGTTACGTGTCATTGTGTTTCAGCGCACTGCTTCTTTACCACAATCATTTCAGTTCTTTCTCAGCTGATTTTTAGGTCTGCTTATTCTTTCTCTGCTTCTCCTCCTCCTCCTTGTCCTCACTACAGTCTCCTCATCATGTACCTTTTTAATTCTCCACCCACTCCTTGCATTCCTCATTTAGTTTGCCTTTTCTGCTCCTATTACAGTCAAACTTGTCTGATCTATCCCTTCCCCCCCCCCACATCAGTAAGTGTCCTGTTGGAGCTCAGGCTTCTTATCCTTATTTACTTTTCTCCTGCTACGCTTTGACATATGTTTCTTTGGTCATTTGAATTTGAGGTGTGTAACTTGTTACTCCACATTACTTGATCCATACAAAGGGGATGGCGCAAAATACAGGAGTTGGGTGATCTTGCCGTCACTGATCTTCAGACCTGGATCTGACATGTCTGGCTTCTCCTCTGAAACTGTGTTCATCCCCCAAACAAGAGCATGAAATCAGAGAAAGTGGGGTACAAGTGGCACTGCCAGCCACCCTATTTCCTGATAGAATAAACTGTCTAAACCGTTTCTGATGATAAGTAACCTGCCTTAAAAACATTTGCAGTGCCGCTGCTAGCCTTGACAATATAAGTCCTTTCCTTCCTGAACATTGCTACGTCTTCCATAAAATTTAACATAAAGCTTCTTGTTGCCGTTTGTTCTTTCTATGATAAAACAAAAAATGGATTAATTCTGTGCTTTTTGGTAGGTTTTGCTTACCAGTTGTTTTTTTTTTCTTTCTCGTTTTAGTGTTTTTGCACCATCATATATGGTTTACTAGCAGATTTTTTTGATATATATGACAGGCACTGTAGTTTTCCACAGTTTTGTTACAATGTTGGTCAAATTTTGGTAGCTTTTTAGTGCGATTGCTAAATAAGGATTCCCAAAATGCAAATTCTTCTGTTAAATATGAAGTCTTGTAGGCTTTTCAAAGTGTGTGGGGTAGTGTGTTTTCTTTTTTCCTTCCCCCCATCTTAATCATAAACAAAATACACCCCCTGCTTCTTTCTTGGATTGGATTGATATGACTGAAGTAACAGAAAAATTACCAAATCCGAAATAAATTATAGATAATAGGAAAACTAAATCAGTTTGGATGGTTTTTCGGAATTGTAAACTGAAAACAGGGCCTTACAATGGGAAGTTATCAGCCAGCCTGGCTCCACCAGCCCTGCCTGTAATGGAGACTTTCACTCTGAGCAGTGTCTAAATACCTAACCGGAATTGCGCTGCAAGTAGCCTGTAATCTGAGGGTGCATGGAGACACCAAAAATGTCCGAGTAATTGCGAGGGTAATCTTTCAGCCACTTCTGAAGCCTGCCCTCAGGCTGGGAGTCTTGAGTATGGTTAAAACCCTCTGAACTGTCCTCCCCAGTTATCCTGCTTAAAATTCATAGTCTCTGCAGTTGTGGTCCTGTGGAGTTTAGGATTTCGGTGTGCTTTATAAGCCATGGTCTCGCTGAGCTGTCTGACTTGGAGGGCATATTTGACTTTCAGATAATTGCTTTTGATTAACCAAGATTTAGATAATCAGAGTTTGACCTATGCAGTGCATAGACCATCATTCACCCATCAGGTCTCACAGAGGCTCCTGATCTGAAGTTTACGCTTTCCCTCCAGTCCTAATAGCAAAACCTGCTTTAAATTACTTAAAAAGACTGATTTAAAAATGCCTTGGAGAGGAGTTTGGATTTCTTGGATAGGATTAGCCCTCCTTTGTCTCACTCTCCATGAAGAGTGAGGCCCTTAATTTGATTTGTTGTTCTTTGTAGCTTTTCTTATTTTTCTGCTATTGCAGCATATGAAAGGTTATCCAAACTGAACAATTATGCAAAGTACTTAGGAATATTAGGGAGCAGGAGTATGAAAGGCTTTTGTTTTCCAGCATCTGTCCCTTTTCAAATGTGGTTGAGATAAAAAGGACAGCAGGGGGAAGGATTTCAGCATTTCAACAGGTGGAGTTTTAGATCTATGTTAACTTAGAAAGGATCCTTCCAGCCTGAATCAGGAGGGAGAGGAGGAGGAGCGTGATAATTTGGTGAAATTAGTGAATTAGTTGATTTGTTGACTGTTGGTTGGACTATGAGGTGTTGTGGTATGATAGCTTTGCTTCATGTTAAGATGTTTAATGCAGATTAGTTTGCTGTAACTTTACCCCTTGTTTTTCTTTGTGTCTGTGATGAAGCTGTTCACTGTTGTTAGATTTGCTTTGCAAAACCATTCTCTGGTCTGCCTCCAGCCTCTTCCAGAATGAAGCTGTCTTCTATCTCCAAGCAGTGGAAGGGAAGGAAAAGTACCTTTAGGAGTCTCTCTTCTGTAAGTGTAGTTTGGGTTTGGGGGTGGTGATAATGATGGGCTTTTTGGGTCACTTTAGGCGGTGTGGTGGGCCCAATCTGTGGTACCAAAGAGTGTAGTGTGGTGAGAAACAGTACTGAGGAAGGTGGTGACTGAAGGCTATGGTGAGAACTTGGGACAATTCCCTGCTCCAGGTGTCCTTCACAGGGACATGGGTGACAGGCTGTGAATGAGCATACGGTGTGACTGATGAAGAGGTGTAGTCAAGGAGGGACTGTCCCTCTTGGTGGCAGAAAGAATTTAGGTCATCCAAAGCAAGTTGAAAACCTTCATGCTAAGAGAAATTTTCCAAGGGACTGTAGCTCTTCAAAGCCTTTTTTTTGGTCAGAATGCTGCAAGGGTGTGAGAATTAAT
Source organism: Psittacus erithacus (assembly GCA_009867235.2). NCBI lineage: Eukaryota > Metazoa > Chordata > Aves > Psittaciformes > Psittacidae > Psittacus > Psittacus erithacus. Next base: position 55,413 of record WYDI02031957.1, on the reverse strand, counting down.
TTAACTGGTAACACGGAATTCAGAAAGGTAGAAGAAGCACTGTGAAGATCTCTATGCGCCGTCAGAAAACAAGACTTCTAAATGCATTGACTTATTCAGTGAGATGAACCTAAGTAAATTGGGTTAAATCAGATTAAAAGATCCCTGAGCGGTGTTTTCCATCAAGTCTGAAACTGTAACTTCGAGCAGCCTGATGGCAACTTTGGCTTCAGACGAAGTGAAGGTCCTCCTGAAACAAGCCCTGCTGTGAGGAGGTAAGAGAGGCTGTGACGTGACTGTCCTTTTCATCTCCATGTGGTTTCTCAGGACTTTTGTTGTTGTTGTTAGGAATACTCTTTAATTGGTTTTGACAGTGAGCTGCAGGAGTTACTGCAAGTGTGGCGCATGAGTTGGGAGAAAGCTGCACCAGAGGCTGCAGACTTGAGCTTCTCAGCTCAGACCTGTGCCTGCCAGCTCCAAGCCTCCCTGACTGATGGGTGGCCAGGGTCCTGCCTGGCGGCTCAGACTTGGGGCCAAGAACGCATCTCCTGGCCCCACTTCTGCTTAAAGCAGAAGTATCCAGAAAGCCAGTGGCTTTCTTAGTGGACGGGTAGGAAACTCTGAGCTATGTTATTTGTAACACGGAGAAGAAGAATAGCTGGAGCTGAGTAATAGGAATTTCTGAGTGTTTTGGAGGGGCATAAAGGAAGATAAATTTCATTCTTTTAGGGGGTTTATAGAGGATTGTAGTGGCTTTCAAAAGCGTAGTAGGCCTCTAGGTTAGCTATGAGGCTCTGTGTCACCATACAATTACTCTGAGATGCTCTGTGGCCTAAATTTAGGAGAAAAGAAGCTGATGGCAGGGAAGAACATGTTTGATTGACACAATCTTAATGCAGAGCTGTGATGAGCCTCCTGGCTACTATTCTGGCAGTCCTAGCAGAAGAGTGTTAGCGTGGTTCCAGACCTCCTGCAGCCAATCCAGCTGTGAAGTGGTTTGGGAATTGCCCTTAACTGTGTCTGTCCCAGCTGTGTGCTGGTGGGGACTGTGCCTGTGTGAGCTGCTCCTCTGCACCCGTGTGAGGTCAGAAGTGTTAGTCCTCCTCCTGCTGAAGTACATGGAGAAGAGCCTGTTAATTAGGTGTGATGTTAATAGTACCCAGCAGAAGCAGATAGAGGCAGTTGCTGAAACCATTCCCTTTGTGATCAGTGAAGATTGACCCCAGATATAAGATGCAGGTGGTCCTTGTGCACTGTGGTGCCGAATTCTGGGATTCTGGAAAGGTTTCTTGTCCTGGACGTGTGAGGGGAACCTGTAAGAGCAATTTTCATCTTAAATGATTTAAAGGAATTTTTTTCACATATATCAGTCTTCCTGCAAATCCTCTGCTGGATTTTGAAGGCCTAACAAAGCAAAGGGACTTCAGGTAACAGTAAACGCATTGTCTGTTCTGGGCTGCTACTCATGCTGTCATTAACTCTTCGAACATTACCTCTTCCAAAATATTCAATAGGACACAATGCTTAGTTTAGGATGAGCTCTACCAGCCTAGATAGATGACATTGGAAAGGATCACTCAGAACAGAAAAACAGGTTGCAGAGTGCTGATTTGTTCTTGCGTTCAGTGCCTGGCTAGTCCTGTAAGTTCTCAGTGTTGCCTACCCTTTGCATCCAGCAGAGCGGGGTAGTTCAGATCCCTTCAAATGAGGTGAAGTTAAAATCAAGTGCTGAGGACTTGTGCTGAAGAACATTTCTCAGATTTGATGGTGATGAAGTATGTCTGTGGGCTGTGTTGTTCCATCTGTAGAGCCCATCCAGCAAGCTGGATCTCTGGCTTCCTAAGCTGGATCTCTGGCTTCCTAAGCCAGGAGCGTGTTGTATTGCAGAGGGACGTCTGTTTCAGAGAAGCACATTCGTAGGACACCAATTGTCTGTCTGTTCCATGCAGTAGCTTCAGGCTTATGAGAAATGGCTCTTGATTCCTTATGTCCTCATTGCTTCAGATTGAAACTTCTACGTCTTCAAAGGAACAATTCACTTCTCCTTTCTTCTTGTTATCAGTTAATTGTGTTTGTTCTAAAGCAGTGCAGATTATCGTCTTGGCCTTATGCTGCAGGATCTCCTTCCTTCCTGACCTCCGTTACTGTCTTATGAGCTTCACACATCCCGTTTCTTTAAAGAGGTGGTCACACCTTTGAAAATTAAAGGAACTGGCAGAATCTGCTGGAATCTTGTGGTGTTTTAGGTCAGCTGTCAGTGATAGTAACCTGATCTATGGCAAATCTTTCCCTCCCTCTCCCTAGGGTGCCTGCTCTGCCCTTTGCATGCTGGTGGGGCTGATATGATCCAAATTAACTTTTTCATCTGTTTGCATTTGCTTTCTGAGTCATGAGAGGTCCTCGGCAGCCACAGGATTAAATGTTATTTTTCTTCCTAACACTTTTTGTACTGTAGCAGACGTTATGTTTTCATTCTTGCCTGGGTTTTTTTGCGTGTTAGCATGCTGCTGGGTATAACATGGTCCATCATGGGAATAACAGGGAGCTGCACAGTCAGCAGAGGAGTGCTCATTATTTTGATGTCTGCTGCAAAATGGTGGCTCCTGCTCTAACTTACTTGGTGAGGTAATTGCTCGTCTTCCAGGATATTTTTCTTCCTCTCTATGTGAGTTGTGTTAATAGGATAGGAAAGCACAAGGTGTTTCTTGGGCCCTATTGGGTCTGACTTCTGACTGCATCCTTTAGTTCTAGCTATAAAGGAAGGATAGTTGGGTTGTTATTAAGAGCAGAGATGTAAAATCCCGGGACATGCCGGTGGCAAAACAGCGGGATTGTTGTCACTCTCTGAACTACACTGCTGTGGTTATTATTTTATGTTTTTAACATAAACAGCATCTTTTTGGCAGTGTGGCTGATGGCCAGTCTTGAAGGAGGGAGGCTGCTGCTCTTCCCAGGAGCCTTTGGTCAGAAGGGATAGAGGGAGGTGGCAGGTGATTGATCCACCTATTCAGTAGGCAGCTGCTCTTCCTTGAACTGCTATCTGGAGAGTGGTTTTGCTGTTTGACAGTTCAATACTTCACTTTGGAGCCAATTCGTGGCATAGAGCAAGGGGATAAGAGAGAATTTCATTAACAGGAAACTGGCCACTCAGATGCTGCCTTGGTCTCTTCCCTTTGCCTTGAGGACCATAGATGAAATAGCAGGAGCTCTGGCTTGCGGTAGGAAGCTCACTCTTGATGTGCTGTAGGGCCCTTCCTGTGCATAGCAAAGACCCAGCTGTTCCCCTTCAAACGTTTAAAAGCAGCTGAAATGAGACTGCAGGGGAATTCAGCAGTTTAATCCAGGACTGTGCATCTGCAGACCTTGCTGAGTTGTCGCATAACCTTGCATGCGCCCTGCCGTGCCCAAGCTGTGACAGGGCTGAGCCATTTGGTGCCCAGCTTGTATCTTCAGCTGGGCCAGGATCCAGGTACAAGGAGTGTCTTCTCCTTGTACAGCTTGAGAGGCACCTTGAGATTGTGATTTAGTTACTATCATCCTTTAAAATGTGGGGCACCAGGAAAGCCAGAGATGCCTCTCTTTTTATATGCTATTAATTACAGCCTTTACCTGGAAAGGAGACGCCCTGGTGCAGCTCAGTTAGCCAGGACAGGCCAGCTTGTGCCTGTCACTTAAGGATAACCCTTTGGCTGCTGTTTATGAGAGTATCTTTTTGGCTTCCCTTCACTCAGTAGGCTTGTTTTCTGAAGGCTTCTCCATATATTGTGTGACCAGCAAATATCTTGCATCTTTTGAATCTGGTGAGATATGCAGTAGAAGCTGGTATGAGAGTTCATTTTTGAGCATGGTCATGGGGTTTTTGGCCCTGTAGATTTGATACTGAGCAAGTGTCTTATACATGATTTTGATTTCCTTCGAAATTTATTGGAAAATTTACTTGCCCCCTGAAATAGTCTTTTTAAAAAAGAAAAGTTTCTTTATAGATGAGAGCATAGCTAGGTCCTAGTTAAAAACCCCAAGCTTTTAGCACAACGAAAGGCAAAATAGCCCCTAGTACGTGAGCGACATACAGATGACAGCCGGGTAAATGACTGCATTTTCTGTTACATCCTAAACCTATCTTGTGGCAGATTTTATTTATGCCAGTGATGGCCAAGTTGTATACATCTGTTAGCATCCCACAGAGAGCCCAGCAGAGCTGCTAGCAACCAAGGAATGCCCGAGTAAATGCACTGCTGAAATGGAGAGAGGGAGTTGGGGGGGGAAGAGTCAGACTTTCTCACTTCACCAGGTGCTGGTCCAGCTTTTGGGTTTGCTGGTCTTGGGTTTTTGCTCTTCTAAGACACAGTATTGAAAGATTTAAAGCATTTATTGAAAGATTTATTTTCTCCCTGAGTGTGAACACTACACCCAAAAGCCAGAGGCCGGTAAAAGCACAGCATGCAGTAGCTCTGTTCTTCATCTCTCTGGAAAGCAGAACACCTTTTTACCTTGTCGGGGTGTTTTTGCTTGTTTGGAAAGTAACTGGAGCTGTGCTCATCAATATTTGAGGCCCTCGGGTGCCTGTGAGGGCTGGGGGGAAGGAGGGCAGGCAGGCAGTGCGGGAGCTGGAGGAGCAGAGCAGGGAGCAGTCCCGGCCCTGCGAGGTTGTCTCCTCTCTCTTACGCTAGTAGACTTCTCATTGGGATGAATGTGCTCTGAAATATTTATTGCCCTGTTTAAATATTCATTGCTGCAAAGGCAGCACAGCCTGATGGCAGCAGCAGAGCCTCAAGGGACAAGGGCTGCAGCAGTCCCTGGCATTTCCTTTCAGTAATATGATAAAAATATATTAAGAAAAAACCAACCCCAAAACCAGGCATTCCCCCGCTGCAAGATTGACAGGAGCAGTCAGGCGTACGTCTTGGTGTTTCCTCTTCGTGCCAGAGACTTGTGTTTGCTCTCAGGCTCGTATGCCGGGGTGCTGCTCTTGGTTGCCAGATGCTAATGCTTTTTTTCCAGGCCTATATCCTGGAGAGAGCGGCTTTGTTTAGCCTGACACTGTATGCGTGAAAGGGGATGTACAGAAGGGGAGACCAACTAGATGAAAGGATTCAAGTTTTGTGTAGCCTGTTCTCTTGCCTTTCTGTAGGTGTGAGCAGACAAACAGAATGAGGAGGGGGAGAATACAAAAAAAGGACCTTTTAATGCACTTGGCTGTGGAAGGTGGAGGTCTGCTGGGAGTTACGGAGGGGTAAATTTCACAGGAACTCATGCAGTAGCGTATTAATGGAGCTGCAGATGCTGACAGGCGTGCCACCGAAATGAGATGCTCTTACATCAATTTAGCTTTTAAGGTTTATCGATCTAGCTTCAGTAAAATTGAGCAGTTTAAAAGTGGGCCTGCCAGTAATATGCAGTAGTTTGATGTGAATATTTAGTATATCACTGCTGTTAAACCCACACACATTTTGTGTGGCCAAGGTGTTGATGGGGTGATGACAAGGGAGAGCAGTGTGTTCCTAAAGATGCTGCTGAGCATGGGGGCTGCAGGAGCTGCATTAATGACCCCCCCCACCAGGAAGAGCCATCTGAAAGGTGGTCAAATGCTGTGCTGACTTGGAGCTGCGTTGGGGAGAAGCCTACCACAGGTGGCCTGTGTAGGGGAGAAGTCTGTGCTGGTTTGTGGTTACAGCAGGAATTTGGTAAACATGCTTTAGCTGGAAGGCCTGGGGGTAAGAGGCTTTAAAGGGAGTTTATTACAAAGGGGAAATCCTTCCTGAGACACTTGACAAATTCACTGTGTATAAACCAGCTTTATGCTGGCTTACATGGGGACGCTCCTAAATGTTAAGCGTAAGCGAAGCAGGTAGCGGCAATAGCGTATGCTAAATGTCCATGTAACCTCTTCTTCTGGGATGAAGTGGCTTTCAGGTGCATTTTCAAGTTGCGCTTAATGTAGTGTAACTATGTGCTGCTGCAAAAAAAATAGTGCCCCTCATGTCTCTGCCCTGGTCATATGTTCAGCCTCCTCACCACTTTGGGCATCATGCTTAGGCAGATATAAAGCGAGACAGTTCAGTTTATGACCAAACAGAGAACTATTGTTTGGATTAATTTTCTGGCTATGGCTGTGGCATGCCTGGATCTCACAACAGCCGGGGAGGGAAGCGGAGCCACTGCTTCTGAGCCCACTTGGTAGTTTATCATATTAGGTGGTACATGAAACTGCACCTATACTTCTCAATAGCTTGCTCTTCTCCATAAGGTGAAGTCATTTTACTTATAAATGCGTCTGCTGCTTAGTTTAATTTGCTTTAATTTATGTGCATCAACTTCTACCAGCTCTTCTTAGCTTTCCAGGATGTTGTCCTATAGATCTAGCTTTAGATCGTCTCTTGTGGCTCTGTGCGTTGTAGGCCATTCTGTCTCACTCGGGTACCTCTGTTTTGAATGGCATAATGTTTTCAGCATGAAGGCATGAAGAGGTGGAAAGGACTGAGTCCTACTCACCAGCTGACTTAATGACTGTCATTTAGAAATCAGTAAACAAAATAAAATGGTGTCTTTTACCGGAGCTGAATTTATCCGATTCAGCTTCTGGCTATTGGTTTTCTTGATGCCTTTGTTCATTAAATTAAATATCATTAGTGCCTACTTTTTTTCTTTTTTCCCTCTTGCAGAAAATAATCCATAGCAACTTATTTTTTTAATTGTGAGCAAAATAGAGTGGGCTCTTCACGTTTTCAGTGTACAGCCACGTGGCTTTTTCCAGCTTTGTGGTATTTTTTGTGACTCTTTTGTGTTGCCTGTTGAGTTTTTTTAATTCCCTTTAAAAAATTCATATGTGGAAGCATGCATCTTATTTTTTGTCTGGCTGAGGCCAAGTACCAAAGTAGCAATGCTTCCAGCATCCTACTTGTTGCTTATATGTCTGAACAGCTGTAGTCATGCTGTACCAGACTGCTGTACTGGTGAGCGGCTTCTCCATGACCCTGTGCTCCTTTCCAGAACCTCTGCTTTCCAGGGCACATAGTGGAGGCTTCCTTGAAAATGGAAAACTCCTCTTGGAACAAGTGAGTAGCAGGAGATAGGAGAATGCATTGCTGGGATGGAAAGTAACTGTGAGAAGAGATCGGAGTTTTTAAACTGTCAAATTTCTGGTCTCGAGTGCTTGCCAAGTCAGATTACCTCTGCCCCACACCCTGAAAGCAGCTTGATATATTATTGCTGCATTACTAGGTCCTGGTACTTATGTTACAGATGAGTCCCGTTTGCCTCAGCTGGGCTGTGTGCATTTCATCCCCAGTCTTCCCTACTGAATCCTTCCCGTACCCGTGACAGGCCAGTGGCAGCAAAAATGTGACAGGGTTGAGACATCTGGCTGCTTGCAGTAAAGAATGGAGCCCCAAGAGGAGCTCTGATTTTGTGTTTAAGTATGCTGTATATGTCTTGTCCCCCACCTTTGCTCCATAGTCACGTTTGAACGCATGACTCCTCGCTATGGTTTCTGCCAGCTCTGCAGTTCTTTCCGAGGCATTCAGCGCTCTCCAATTGATTCCAGATGTGCTCTCCACTTCCCGGCACTTTCTCCCTTCCTCCTCCTGCGCTGGCAGGGAAAGCAGGGCTGCATTTTCCCTGTGAGGTGCTGGAATTAGTGCAGGCAGCCATGAGGACTTTCCTGCTGGCCACTGAAATCAGGGGAATTGAAGGGGCCAGTGTAAGTGAAGCTGCCTGATGGGGCTTTGAGGTTTATCCATCCTCCAGGAACCAAGTCAGCTCAGAGCAGCACCTCTGCGCAGCTCACAGTGGCTTTCAGCTCATTCCCTTCACAGCAGGGGAGAGGGGGACAGGGAAGCCCCATGCCAAAAGTGATCTTCAGAATCCTTCCTAGAAGAGTGCTGGGTATACAGAGAGATCTGGAAGAGTCTATTACAGATAACTGTGTCGCACTGTAAGGGCTTTGAAAAATTCCTGCGACTGAAGTAGATAGAATCTGTCTAAGGGGCTGAGCGAGCTTCATGAGGATTTAAACATTCAGGAAGGCAGTTTGAATTTTTGAGGTTGCAGAAATAACGCTCCACACTCACTGAGATTTGGTGATCTACTTGCTGATACAGGGCAATAGTCCATTTGCAGAGCAGAGACATGGGATGAAAAATTATCAGCCCAGCTCAGATACCTGATTGGGGTTGGAGAAGCAGATACTGGTCTTTAGAAATATGTCACTTGGAGAGCTAGGCTTCCCTTGAAACAAATCCATGTGAAGTGAGTAGTCTGCAGAATTAGCTGAGGTGGTAGTAGCTGTGATGCTACCCTGACTGTCTGGTCAAGAATTACCGTGGGATGAGGTGAGATTTTGTTCCCTGTTGTATTTCCATGTTCTGCAGCCCTTCTTTTACTGAGCAGCACCAGGAACCACTCGTTAGCATTCAGGAGGAAGGCAGAAATCCAATACAGGCAGGTCCCCTGTGCCATCTTAAAGTCAAGTCCATGGGTACGCTGGTGCTACCACAGACCACTCCTGAAAGAGCAGTTACCGCACTCCTTCCCCACCAGTGGCCTCCGGTTCCTGCTGCCTCACTGTGTGAGGATCTGCAATCATGCAACTGTGAGTGTGATTAGTTTGCTAATCTGCTGAAAAGCTAATTGTAGTTAGCTTGGATTAAACACACACACCACATCTGCAGCACACTTTCTCAGCTATGATTCACTATGAATCCTGGTCCAAAAGAAGAAATTTAACCCTCTTTGCCCAACAGTAATCTCCCTTATGTGGATGATGCTGCTGCCACTCTGCATGCTTGGTGGGTTAGCGCCTGACTAGGTCCGTCATATTTTGACACTTTATTTTTATACTGATTTGTTGAAAGCTGGTTGTCTTATTGGAAATCTTTTTTTCCCCCAAGAACATTTGACTGTGAATATGAAGTGGAAAATATTCACTTGGAATATTGCAGAGGTGGGAAGAACACAGCCAGGGTAGGTGCTAAAGGGCTGATCTGGAACAAAAAATTGAGCCTGAGCCCTTCTTTTACTCACTGGCTTTGCCACTGAGGATGTCTCCATCCTGGTGACATTTTCCTTTGTTCCACACCCCCACCCCTTTCTCCCCAGTAATTCTCGGAGGTAGTTTCATTCCTAATATGGAATGGAAACAGATGTTGAGACCTTGATGTCGTCTCTTGAAGCACAATTCTGTCTTTCTAATCAACCCCAGAGAGCGTGAATTGATTGAAAGCATTTGTTGGGATGCCTTTGTGCCAGTAACATTTAACCTTGGTTTTGTGGGTTTTTTTCTTTTTAATGGAGAGTAATGTAGATTTTGGGAGTAGAAAATCAGTGCTTTTTTACAATCTGAAAGGTATGCTTCAGGCTTGTAAGTAGATGTGGCTCTGGACCTTATTGATGTTGCATAACTCTAAAGCTTTGGCTATATCCAACAGGAAGCCTCTTTGCAGGTTGCCCGGAGGCTTCTTAAGCATGTACACATTCAGCACTAAGAGCTTGCATTTGTACATTGGGCTGGAGCAAAAGTTGACCATTACTGGAAATAATGACAGCATGGGGATGAGTGAGTGCTTCCTGTGTATCAGAGTAAGATAAGACTATAATTTTCTTTCATCCTTTCCTACAAAAGAGGGACTTGATCTTTTTCTCCAACTTCTTAAATGCATTTAAAGAAAAAAGGCCAGCTGTTTTATTTTACAGAACAGTTCTTGGTAGCCTGGAATGATGGAGTGTATATTGGAAGATAACTTGTTCTTCCCTTGCTTTATATATCTGGGAGAAGGAAGGGAGAGATTAGATAATCTAGTGCAAGCTTGCACCAGGAAGTTAAAGAAAACATGCCTTTAAATGGTGCTAGCTAGGTGCAAGCTTGAGTGCAGGCATCTTTTTTTCTTTTTATCTTTTTCTGATTAGCTTTTTTAGGCTTACGCTAACCCAGTGCAAAAAGCTTTTCCTAAATTGATTTCATCTGGCTTCAAAAAAATAATGCATACGTACAAACTTCCCTTTGTTTTATTAAAACTACCGTAAAATTCCACCAAACTTGAAAAATTACTTACAAGTAGAGCGCTGCTTTTGGGATGACTCAGGAGGAATTGCTCTTGTGCCCATGGCAGCAGAGTCAAAATTCACTATCCTTTCCTGTTACCGCCATGTGTCATAGATCAAATGAAGATCAATTGCCAGATGTGCAGATGAAATATAAAACCTCTTATTACTGTGATCCTCTTCAAGGTGCTTTTTATGGTCAACCCACATCAGGAAAGAGAGTGTTGATTTTCATCAGTCTGGGTCGCCAAACAGACAGACATGCCAGTCTTGCTCTCTAGAGCAACAGATGCTTTTGTAGTGTGGACTTTGGGTGTCAGGTTAGGGTCACATACCCCTCTGAATCCAAGAACAGATTTGTACCAAAGATGAAGAATGCAGGATGGTTGTATCCTTTGTATATATCCTTTTCACCTCCAAACTTCCTTTCCATAGGCATTTTACCCACTTTTCCCATTCAGAAGCTAATCTGTAATAATGGAGAAAGTGTTACTACTTTTGGGGGATTAAGAGCTGGTATGATACTCGTGGGCATCATACATAGCGTGACTGGGGAGTTGGAAAGCCGTTACCACTTCGTCACCCTGTACATCACTTTGCCTTGTGTTTGAGTAGCCTCATGACTCTAAAGAGAGAAAACACAATTTCTAAAATCAAGGCTTAAGTTCCATGTTTCTGTAAGAGCTACTAGTGTAGGTTGGGGTTTGTCTCTGTAATGGCACCAACCCATGGTTTTCTGGAGCATCCCTCACACAGCTTTGTATCCATTCGCATTTGCAAAGAAACTGCTTGCTGATACATTCATTGTCAGCAGACAAATTGTGGGATTGCATGAGGAGAGGGTTAATGGATGTCAGAGACTGCCTGAGCTCATCCGAGTGCTGGTGCACATGGCACTTCTCTCCCCAGCTTCTCCACCCCCTCTCCTTTCTGGCTCTGGTTCTCCTCCAACTCCTTGCCAAGCCATTTCAGCAGTCCTAACTGGAAGCAAACTAACCTGACAATAAAAAGCGAGTCGGTTTTTCTCCCTGGGATATGTGCTGAAATGGCTCAGAGCACGGGGTGGATGGAGTGCTGCAGCTGGCAGGGGAGAGAAGGCACGAGTGCACAGCTGGAGGTGGGATGGAGAGCACCTCTGGAGCTGTGGCTGAGAGCATGAGTCCCACTGGGGTTCCTGCTGGAGCAGCCTGGGAAGGAAGGGGAGGCTGTGTTGGAAGAGGCTGGGGAGGGGAACCTGCAACAGCAATCTTAATTTGTGTTCGCCTGTGAGAAGGGGGGTTGGGGGGGAATGAGAAACCCCAGGCCGTGTTCCTTATTATTCTCTTGCTCCTGGGCAGCAGTGTGGTATGGCAGGCCCCTTCTCTCTTGTCTGCAGACAGCCTGGGAGCAGTGCTTGGCCTCTTCTGCCAAAGTCGTGTGTCATGCTGTGACCTGGGTTGGAGGAGGGACAGTGTGGTCTCTACGGCCCCCTCGCTCACAAGGATCCTTTTCATGCACAGAGCTGGGGGGCAGGCAGCAGCTCCAGGTTGAACAGGCATGCCAGGCTCTTCAGATCTGAGCTACAAATGTTTGTGCTGTTTACGGAAGGGATTAGGTTAGTGCAGAGAGCAAACAGGGGTAGCCTGGAACACACTGGTCTTTCACAAACAGGTTAATTGCCTCTGTTAGTTTCAAGTCAGTTGCTTTGAGTTCTCATCAAATGAGTTCAGTGAAGGCATACCCATTAGAAACCCTGTTCCAATAATAGGCATATATTCGCGTCTATCCCAACGATTTGGGGGTTACCAGAGTTGAGAGGCATATTTAAGAGATTGTTTGATGTTTACGTGCTGTAAGCATTTCTCTTCACCTTTCTGTGATGCTTATGGCTTGCAGGAGGGTTATGAACAGCACAGACCTTGTGGCAGTTTGCATGGAAATGTCTGTACAGAAATTGTACCAGTTCAGCTTCATGAGGATTGTAATTTCTGTGTGATTGGTCATGCTTTAATATCTTTGCATATTGTGGCCTACCAATGCAGAAGGAATATGGAGCTGCACTGCTATAAGGCTGCTTTCATATCCCTGTAATTACACCCATTTCTCTAATGAGCAAAACAAAACCAACCCTTCACAGAACAGACTGATCTTTGACAGCTTTATGGAAGTAGGAGGCCTTTGTGTGCCTTTCTGGTGTTCCCTCTTGGCACTCCGGTGCCGTGATCTTGGATCACCACCTGCTGTCTGCTGAAAGAATTCATCCTGTGTTGCGTTTGCTGAATGAACCACGTTGCTCCTTGTTGAGATGTGGTCCCCAGCTTCAGTCCTTCCGCAAGGTACTGCTACGTGTGGTTACTTACTGCTCATCTGCTTAGCTTGGAGCTACAGCGCTTGTTAATTAAGTTAAAGCTGCGTAAACTCTTAGCAGTGTGTCCCCATTAGGGATTCTTCACTGATATAGCTATTTTGGCTTTTTAAACAAAACGTGGGAGGGGTTTGTACTGACCTGTATGGGCAAAACCGCGATTTAAGGAAGGAAATTGGTACCTGTGAGGACATGACTGGACCTTTGTAGGGCTGAGAACAGGGACCTGAAAGGGGATCCCAGACGGGTATCCCTTTTGTGCCCTGAGGGCTTGGGTGCTGGTGAATCAGATGTCAACATTTTGCAACAGGGGAGCTGCTTTGAATTCCTACCTGATGTAGATAAGTGATTTCTGTTGAGAGCAGAGCAACAGAATGAATAGAAAACGTAGGAACTGCTGGTTTTCTTTGAACCATAGATTGCCATATATTGCACTGAAATACTCTCCTTTTTCTCAAAGAAGAGGAGTGTGTGTTAATTACACTGAGTTCCTGTTGCACTGAACAGCCTTTCCCAGCTTGGTGAGCACAGGATGGCAGCTAGCGCAGTCTATGCATGCCAGCATAAACTCACAGAGAATTGGTTAACCTGGATCTGCTGAAATTATTCCTGCAGCCAAATGTCCCTAAGGCTCCCCTCTTGGAGATGCCAGCAGCCACCCTTCATTGTGGTTGGCTGTTCCTAAGGGTTAGTTAAGATATGCCATCACATGAGGTGAAGATGGCAATAGTTCTTGTGGGGAGCTGCAGCCAGACTTTCCTAGTCCTGTGATGGCATGCTTATGTGTGTTTGGGGACGGTGACTACTCTTGGACATACCTGTTGTGGTTTGTTGTTGCATTTGAGTAAATGCGTAAGAGAATTTAATGAGCTAACACATACAAGAGTGACAGTGCAGTGGGGTATGCTGTGAAGATTGTATGGGATTAATACCTTCAGGTGAGTCTCTCCTTCTACCTGTGCACCTTCACCAGGAAGTCTGGGCATTTCTCAATGTTCTTTGAACCTTCTGAGAAGTGGGAAGAGCAATGCCTGTGACTGCAGGATTTTCCCTGGTGGGTTAGAAGCAGGGAAAGGAGTTCAGGTTCTGTATTTGAAGATAAATGAGATTTTTTTCTGTGTTAGTTCTTGAAAATATGAAGTGTTGTGTAAATGTTGAAATCTGGTAGAATAACAGAGGAGGTAGAATCTCCATTGGGTTTGAAGGATATCAGTATGCTGTGAAACCTGCAGAGATCGCATCGGGAGTCCTTTTCTGTAGACACTAGTGGAAACAGGAGAAAAAAGTAATTGTAAAGCATCAAAGGAAATTAAAATTACCAAAAAAGAAAAAAATCAGATGGGAAATGTGTACATCGATATATCAAGAGAAAAATAATTCGAGATAGAGATACTCTATGGGATTATGAAAGTCAAACAAGCATAATGGTGATAGATTTGCAGATAACCGGAGACATTAAATTCAGGCTACGTTTGTAATAAAAGATACAATTTTTGCATGTTAGTGTGATTGGGAGGGAGTGACAATGGTATTAAAAACATTTCATTCTGCACTAGAAATCCTTTATTGGAAAATCTTAGGAAGGTCAGAGAGAAGTAATGAAGTTACCAGGATATTTTGGCTTGCAAGGTGTGATTAAGCTCAAAATAAATATGTATTATCAAAATGCCACAAGCAACAGAAGTGAGAGAGAGCATTTTTCATCCTTCAAATATTTGGAGATAATTGAAGAAGGGACAGAAAGTATTTAAGAGGTTGCAGTGCATTTGAACTGGAAGGAACAGCATTAACTGTGGGGTAAAAATGCTGAAAATAAGATTATATAAGGTTGATGGGCTGGCATTTTAAGTAGTCTTAAGAGTGAGACGAAACAAAACGCTGGAGTGTGTCCTTTGGGGAGCAGCCCTGCACTGCTGAGAGGATGGCAGAATAGGTTTTGTTTATGGCTAATTAGCATTCTCTTCCTCTGATCTGGGGTACTACTGCTTTTAAATCCAACTTGTTCTGAGAAAACTGGAAATAGTTTCTGCTACTGCATCTTTCCTGGAGTTACCGTGCCAGTTTTCTGAATTTAAATTTAAAAAAATCAGTTTCATATTTTGCTTGTATTTTAAATACAAAAAAAGGATAGACAACATGGGCTGTATGGAAGCAAACTGATCTAGTTGAAGGTGTCCCTATTAATTGTAGGGGTGTTGGACTAGGCTACCTTTGAGGGTCCCTTCCAGTCCAGCTATTCTATGATTCTAATCTGTGATGCTAAGCAGTACACCAGACAGTTGGATATAATTAAATACAGTAAGCAAAAGAGTATGTGGACAGAGTGGAGCTAGCATGACAGGGGATAAATAGTCTGAGTGAGGGAGTGATGTGGTTGCTGATATCTGGTTTGGGATAACCATCATTCAGCCTCTCCTCCCTCCCATTTGTCACACTGTCCCTGCGGATCTTGGGGATGGTTTAGGACAAGCCAGAAGCCCTTTGCTTTGAAGCTGATAGTGGCAAAGGAGTGAGCAGATGCAGAGGGCTGGTGGAGCCGCCCTCCTTTTCAGGAGATGAAAACCCTCCACCCTGTTCTGCTCTCAGGAGATGTGCTGCATGTCTGGAAAGCCTCTGCAGAGCTGCTAGCTGGCGATGCAGGGCTGCAGCTGCCTGGGGCAGTGTGTGCGAGGACCCAAGCACTGGCTGTGACTGACGTGCTTGCCTCAATGCTTCTTTCTCCGATAAAGCTGCAGAGTTCTGTGTTCCTGCAAGGAGCAGGGCTGGACTTCAGTTAATGAGACCGTCCATTCCGGTGCTGGCCAAGGCTGCAGCTCAGCTCTGCTAAGTGGTATTGAACGCCCTTCCCTCTCCTTCTCCCCAGCTGCAGGAGCACATGGCCTCGTGGCCCCCAAGGGAGGCAGACCAGATAGACTAATGTCAGAGCAAATTTGGGATTCAGCCAGTGTCTGAATGACCCGGTGCTGGCTGGAGGTGTGCTGCATTTATCATTGTTTCCTTCACCCAGAAGGGAAAGCTGCAAGTAGGCTGATAAAGGGACTGAAAGGTTTGTCTGGCTTTACTGGAGGTCCGTCAGCCCCTGCACGTTCGCTGCTGACAGGCTGCTTGGTAATTCCCACTCTGCCTTTCCAATCCGTGGGACAAGGTCTGCTCCATTTTTCTCCACGGATTTAAGCGTGCTGGTGTCAGAATAGGCTTGGAGCACCTCTGGGCTTCGTGGCAGAGGACCCAGGGCTGGAACAGCAGCCAAAATTTAAAATCAGGATTAGTCTGTTGACACACACATAAATCAAACAGCCCACCTATCATAAATCTGTTCTGTGGATTTTCTCTTTTTCCTGCTGCGGCAGTGGAAGCAGTAGGAGCAGTGCAGCAGCGTGGCCTTCAGTGTCAAGGCTGTTCTCCTTTGCCCCAGGTGGCTGAATGAGTACAGCTCCCTCCTCCCGCCTTGGTGAGATTCCTGCAGTGGCTGCATGCTTTTGTGTTTGCTTTGAGTGGTTTTCAGGCATGAGGGGGTAGCATTTTAGTTGTCTTTCGGGAATATATTTTGCATGGTCAGTTGTCTGTTTCTGAGTCATCTGGTTGGTGTCAACTATATCTAAGGCAGTGCTAAAAGCTGCTAAAAAGTTCACTGTCCTAGTATAGAGGTCTCTGTGGGATAGTGTAAGTTGGGGGAAGAGTGGGTAATTAATGCCTTATGTGATGGTAGTGTGATGTGTGATGCTCAGCACTGGGAGGGAGGGAGTGTTTTCTAGGTTTCCAGTCTCTACTCAGTTCCTCACAACTCTTCGGTGTCTTCTGTATGGCCAGCAAGAAGCAAATGAGGTATTCCTAAGCACCAGTGCTCTGTATTTGGTGCTGCTGGAGCAAAGAAGGGGGCTTCTGCACAGATGGGTTTTAAAAAGCATTCCTTTTTTCTGTTACTGTAACACAACAGGGAAGTGTGCTCTGTGCCCACATGTTTGCTTGTGGGCAGAACCATGAGGGTCAGGCTGGAGGAGCTGGACCCAGATATAGTACTTTTAGGGATATTAAAGAACCCTGTTGTTCTGTCTGTGTTTCCTTTTCTGTTCCGATGTTTCAGTGCCTCTTTCCCCTTCCAGAATACTGCTTTACTGTGCATAAAGCCTTGTGTGAGATTACAGGGGCATGCAATTTGCAAGCCCCATAATTGGTTCTTTGTGTGCCACCCAGTACTGAGAAAGTTGCCTAGAAAGATTAAGAAAACAGTGTCACGGCTCAGAGGAGCAAGGCGTGCTCTTTTTGATAGAGAAGATAATAGAAGACCGTGCAATACGATGGTGGCAGTGGGTGGGATATTCACATGAACACCTGTGTGTAATTTCTCATGCTGATGGTTTGATTTATCTTCTGTAATATACAGCTGTTTTCTCCTTTTCCCTCTCTTCAGGGTAACCAGGAGCCAGCAGCAACTCCTGATGCAATGGTGCAGCCATTCACCACAATCCCATTTCCGCCACCCCCACAGAACGGGATTCCCACAGAGTACGGGGTGCCACACACTCAGGACTATGCAGGCCAGACCAGCGAGCACAATCTGACGCTCTACGGAAGCACGCAGCCGCATGGAGAGCAGAGCACGAACACAGCCAGCACGCAGAACGGATCTCTCGCAGTAAGTGCAGAAGGGTGAGGAGCCAGGAGAGCAGCACAGTGCTGTGGGGAAAAGCAGCTATTGATTAGACTGCTGACTGCTTCTTAAGTACGCAGCAAATCAGTGGTAGGCTTGAAAAGGAGAGAATTATAAATAAAACAGAGCTTCTGACCTTCTACTACCTTCCCTTGTGCATGTTCTGCTTATAAATTGGTGTTTGCAAAGAGCAGTAGTACTTGGGATCATGGTGTTTTTACCATGGAGGCATTGTCTGAAGACAGTCCTTTTCGAAGGTGTTAATTACCTTGTGTTAATTGGCAAACAGTTCAAATGAATGCGATGGAGGCGAATTCTGGAAGGTTGATGGTACAAAGGATTAGGATGAGCACATGCATGTAGGTGTAATCCCAATGAGTCTTTGTTTTCAGGAAGTTAGCAGAGTACAAAAGTACTTTTCTTTGACTTTCTGAAGATGGCAGGGTGCTTCAGGGGGTAAAGATAGGAGAGCACCTCTCAGCTACTGGGCATCTATTTGCCAGACAAAGATTTTCACCTTCTTAGGTTTTTTGCTTTCTTCTTCCCATGGCCTGGAACTGGCACTGGGCAACATGCTGGCAGATTATCCCAGCAAAAGCTTTATCCACCCCTTAAACCACTTGTTAAGACTTCCTAATAAAGAACCTTATGGTGAGAGCCTTCGATTCTCAGGGGCAAGTTTAATCTGTTAATGCTTTCAGTTTTACTTGTAGTTGGGTATTTGGCTCATAGAGGTTATTTTTCCCCCCTTTAAGTACTCAGTGAATTCCAGTGCCAACAATTGGAAGAGCTGATAGTGTCAGCTCAAGCGTGCATGGTCCCCAGCATGTGCATCTGCCTCTTCTGCAGTGGGCAGTGGCTGCATGGTTGGCACCACTGGCTGTGACTTTGGTATATTTGAGTTCATCCTGAGAATGCAGCAACTTCAGCATCTTGAAGAAGAAAAAGAGTACAAACCCTATAAGGCACATTGATAGTGCATAAATGAAGCTTCAGCAAACACAAATGTAGATGAGAAGAGATCAGGCTGGAAATAAAACTTAAAGCTGGTGCAGTGTGCAGAAATGCAAGTCATCATTTTAGTACCAGGTTGCCCAGTGCTGTTCCAATTTGTAAGATTTGAGCTGCCCGTTTCCAGCAGCTATCTCAAGCACTGCCAGTTGGATGGGAAAGCTGGAAACAGGGAATAAAACAGTGCAGTGGCTTTCCCGTGTATTTTCTGCTGTTCCCATCCTTGCCCAGAGCTTTAGAGTGTTCGTTTTTAATGGAAATGATGCAAGCCTTGACCTTGGATGTAAGCTCTTGCCAGTCCCTCTGCTCCTCTTCCATATTAGGAGCCATCTCCGTGGCACTGCAAGGCTGAGCTCTGTGTTTCATCAACTGATGCCGGCTCCGAGGAGCCCGCTGTGCTTGGGGAGGTTGGCTAGCCTGCAAGGAGGGACTGGGAGCCCATCTGTGCCGGAGGGAGCGTTGCTGGGAGACTGCTGGGAGGCAGCGGTGTTGCCAGGAGGCTGCAGAGGGAGCCTGGCTGGCAGGGGTTATGTGAGAAACGGGCTCAGTAACACGTAACGCTTGTACTGGCTGTTGGAAGCAGGTGGGCACGTCTGGTCTGACCAGTTGATGTGGTTAAGGATGTGCGAGCTGAGCATGTGGAGTTGGGCTCACAGGCCGTAGATAGCTGGGAAAAGAGTATGGGAGCAGATGAGCACATTCCTGCTGCTATGGCTGGGACTGATCAAACCCAGAGGATCCCAGATGGTGGCACATGAAGAAATCCAGGGGGAGGGAGAAGGCACCTTAGATAAGGGCCTTTCACATGCCAGACTTTCACCTGCACAGGGTCCTGGATCTTCTGAGTCCCTTTATCTTTCTATCTAGGACTCCTATATGAAGTTATTTTGATTCTGTGGGCTGCCTTGGGATGTACTTGCTTATAACTTTTCTCCTTCTCAGTACACTGATTAATGATGTAGGAACTAGGGGAAGGAGGATGTCTCAGTAGTTACTCAAACTAAAGCGTGCTATTAAAAATCAGTAGAACAACTTGGTTATTTCACCCTGAACATCTATAGCCAACGTCAAGGATTTAGTCCATTGCACATACTGGTTCTTACTTATTGGACATGTGGACTTGACTGCTATGCTTTAAGGCATCTTTTGCTTTCACCATTTTGTTGTCTTGCTCAAACAACAGTGCTGACTTCAGCAGAGCGAAAACTCATCATAGGTGATGTATGATCCTTCGCTCCCATTATTGCAGCTGACAAGCGCAGCTGCTGTCATGTGAAGGCGATACCCCAGACCAAACAGCCGGTGCATTTTTTAGCTGCTGAGTTAAAGCCTGTGCTCCCATGGGATGATTCAGAAATTCCTTCAGACAGACAGATAAGGTCTCTTTGCTTTTAAGAACAAGGCCTGTGCTTGGTCCACTTGGCAAAGATAGCAAAAGGTGTGCTGAGATGACAGGGCTTTCTTGTTTTTCAGGATGGTAGCCTTTAGGATAAATGCAAAAGTAGCAGAGAATATGGAGTGACTTAAAGGTCCCTCATAGAAAGGGAACTTCCATCTGTTTGGCAGGATGTGATGCAGCTATGTAATGAGGTCTATAACAGTGTCCCTGACAGTGTAGGAATGCCTTCTCATAGAAACTTGGCAGATTCTGGTGAGAAAGGCCATTTGAATGAATTGAGATTGCTGGTGTCTGAGTTAATAGACAATGGTCTGGAAGCCTGAGGTCAAACTTTAGCAGTGAACTTCAGTAAAATAAACTTTGAGAGTCAAAGTCCATGCCTTCCTATGCAGTCTTAAAAGCCTTCAGCAAAAGGGGAATGACTGGTTGGTGTCATCAGCTAAGGATGAGCTTGACTCTGGAAGTCTGAGTGTAGTGGAAGGCATTCAAAGCTTTCAGAGCAGGGGCATGGAAAAGAAATTGGCACAATAGGTGGTGTAATACAAACAGCTTAGTATTTTGAAATCTTTTTTTATTTTAGGATCAAGCCTCATCTGTGGGGCTTTGTTTCTTGCCTGGCATGTGAGTCTCCCAGTCTTCATCTCCAAGCATCTGTCCTTTCTCTTGATACTGTCCCAAAGCACAGCTGAAAGACCTGGATTAAAAATAGACTGAGGTACCAGACCATATTTGGTCTACTGAGTTTGCCTGTTGCAGCCTGTTGTCCCTTCAACCATTGACACTCTGTTTTCACTTCTTATGGCGCTGGGTCCCCTGGTTACTTTCCCCTTCCCTCTTCTGGTTTATATTAGTGTGCATATCCCTAATGGAGGCGCCCAGCGCAGATAGCTGTGAGTGGAGATGTTAATAAGACTGCAGTACCTCTGGCAGCTGAGCTGATCTAAAGATTCACTGCTGTCAGAAAGGCAAGATCTGGCTTTAAGCACAGACTCCCTCTCCTTTTTACTGGCTCTGGCATTCCTTACGTGAGCTACTTTAATTTACTGACCTGGCAGAAAGCTGCCCAATTCTTTTACTGGGTTAATGAATTAGAGCAGCTCTTGGAGGGATCCAGCAAATGCTGCTGTTGCAAGGTAAGTGTGTGGAGTGCATGGCCAGAAGCTGAGAGCAATTGTCAGCTCTCTGCATCTCCTGGTACTCTACCCGCAGAGGGAAGATTAATCATCTGCTGAACTAAAAAAGCTTGCTTGATAGTAAATGCTATGCACTTAACACTGTGAGCTGATTATTCAACTCATTTCTCTTGTTAATGTCAGAAGGAAGAATTTGTGTGTCTGTATAAATTATGGAATGCAGCTGGAGGTATAGAAGTAGAGGAATAAGTTTATGTAAATTACTTCGCATGAAAATGGCAGGTGCTGTCGCCTTGGTGTTACGTTGTCATGAGCCAGCATCCAGCGTTATTTAGTTACAGAGCATCGTATCTCTCAGCTTCTCGATGTGCCATACTGAAACATACTTAACTCATCTGCTGTATGATAAAGGGATACTGACTTTCTGACTCCTTAAAGGAGACGCATCTGTGGTGGGAGACCCCTACATACTGTGTTCAGAAGCAAGACAGGGAAGCTGCTTAGTCATCTGGTTGTGCCCCACACATCTGGCAAGGGTTTGGAAAGAAGGGAGCCAGTGGCACCAAGGGCTCCTCAACTGCCTTTAAACACATGGATGATATTATAATGATGACTTTCCCTTGGGTATTTTTTGCCTAGTTTGAGATTGCAGAATTTTCTTCTGTAATTATTTTTCATCACTTTAGTAATTAAGGCAATTGCTCATGTGAGGTATTTCAGGTGAAGAGTATGTTTAATGAATAGCCTCAGTTGTCTTTCAATACTGCTGAGCAGGTAGACACTGGGAAGAATTAGCTTCAAATAAGTAGCTAGCTGCTGATTGTTTGGCCACCTCAGCTTGGAAATTGCTATCTTGAGGTAGCAAACTCTGACATTTAGCATCAGGAATTTGCTTTGAGTATGAGGCAGATTATTTTATTATTTTGAGTATGAGGCAGATTATTGTCAGCACTTGTAGACTTGTGCCTAGTGAGACAGATTTAAAAATGATTTTGAAAGAGAAATAAGAAATAAACCAGCAAATATTATGTTAGAGTATACAGCTGTGGTACTTCTGCATATCTCTCAAAGGTTGTAGCAGATCTAGAAGTAGTACAGAGAAGGATAATGGTAGTGATGAAAGGGATGTAGCAGGTTCTTTATGAGAAGAAATGAAATCTTCACTTACAAAAAGAGCTGACAGGAGTGAAGGCGTATGACAAGTACATAGAATATTGTGTGGTATGAGAAATAAAATAGGAAACTGTCCTGTTTTCACTTACAAGGATGCACACAGGAAATAATCAGGTGGCACACGTGGAAAAAAACAAACCCAGCCAGGTTTCTGATTCTTGGGGTTTTTTCCATATAACAAAGAATTTATCATTGGAATTGCTGTCCATAAGGTGCTTTGGAAGTTGAGACATCGGCTGACTCAGTTTCCTGGAGACTGATCTGGAGAAAAATCACTGCATGTTTGCCCTGGTTTGCGTTCTTCCACAGATGCCACAGACTTGGCCACTGTCAGGAAACAGCGGGCTGGATGGATCTTAGTCTGTCACTGCTCCATTGACAGTGTCACTTCCTGCTCTGTTAGAGCATGATGGGGCAAGGAAGGGGTTTTGTGTCTGGTACATAATTCTTCACTGGTTTTTTCACCAAACCTGCTCAGTAGATACCAGTTCATTGATGGCTGACGGGTTGTTTTGACGTGGGTTCTTCACTAGAAGCTGCAGAGATCTTCCCACGCTGTCTGTGCTCTCCTTTGCAGTGGGAAGATTGCCTTCTGCCAGTCATAGCTTACAGTCCTTGTCTCCGCACAATTCCTCAAGCTCTTGATTCAGATAAGGGCTTTGGGTTTGGTTTCTTTTTTGGATCCAAGACTGATCTAGAAGCATTGGAGTCAGCACAGTTTGCCTCCCAGATTTTGTAAGCCACCCAAGTCCCCTTTTAAATACAGTTATTAGTTACAGTTTGTGTTTTGTAAATATTTTCTTTGCAGTGATTTATGGCTCTTAACCTCCTCATTATGATTCACAACATTTTGGACCACCTGCTTCCTGGGGGAGAGGACAGGGAGTTGTTTTTTCCTTTTCTGTAACTTGGACCTGAATCGGTTCCAGTACTGGATGCAAGTGGGAGATGAAAACAGAATGTACTTGGGTATTAATAGTCCCTGTGCTGGCCTGTCACACTGGCGCTTGTCTGGCTCATCAGGGAAGTAGCCCTCTGTCTGGCCACACAGATGGAGGTCTGCTTGGAGCCCCTTCCTGTCGAGGAGGAATCCTCAGCAATTGCTTATTCACCAGCTGCTTTAGGGTGAAGAGTGTGGTCAAGAGGTGGGAAGGTGGTTGCGGTGCTGTCCCCAGACCTTTTAAGAATACCCTTGCATTGCCAGGTGTCCTTCTCCCCTTTTACATGCGTACATGCACGTGTATACATCCATGCTTCTCTTTGCAGCTGCCTTTTCTTGGTTAGGGTTTCCTTACTGCTGGTGTGTGTAAGGGAGAAGCTGGCATAGGGGTACAGGCAGCAAGCAGTTAAAAGTGAAGCACATATTGCACGTGTCCTGAGCTCTGATGTATTTCTCGGTGACCTTGAGCAGAGCTCAAAGCTTCCGTGTGCAGGCATGAATGACATTATCGCCTGCATAAGTATATGTTACACAGACTGTGCTGAGGAAGTGAATCCAACACTGCTTCTAAACACAGCATCTTAGCCGCAGTATATCTCTGTGTTGCCTGATGACAGGCATTGAGACCCAGGGAGCATGTATTAGCTCCCTTCCAAGCCAAATTGCTATCTGTAGTGGAGGGTGAGGGCTGGTTCTTTGCTATAAAATGTTGATGTGAGGCCAGAAGCAAAGAGCTGAAATTTGGTGTGGGGACGGAGTCAGGGTGGGGAGTGGGCCCTCTGAAATGCAGGCTTTTATCATCTGGCTTGGTCAGGGTAATGCTGTTGCTGGTCTCCATTATGTGTTGTCTGAGAACAGGCTCCAGGCCCTTCCTTTCAGCTCCTTCCTAATGAATTAAGACAGGGAATAACTATAAAAGGGGTAAAAAAAGAAAAGAGGCAAGATCTGAGGAGCCTTTCTTTCATTTACGTTGCAGCTGAATGTGTGGCAGCAGACAAATGCATTGAGCTAATGTTATAGTGGCTGAAAGTTCAAATCTTACCTTAGGGCCATGGACAGTAGAAATGAGGGAGCTACTGCATCCAGCGCGAGAAGGTATTCAGTGTTAAACTGCTGCTGAAAAATCAGGATATGTGAAAGCCTGAAAAGCATTCAGAGACTCTTAGTGTAGCCAAAAAAGTAAGAATAGACAGAGATCCTCTGTTTCTTCTATTGTGCATCTCTTCAAAGCCTTTGTCTTACTGTACACATCTCACGTGCTGCAAAATGACTCCTTTGTGGCAGCAGCACTCTGCCATATGCAGGAACAGCTGTGAGTGTTTCTGGGCAGGCCATGGGTATATGCTAACATCACACCATTGGTAAGAAGGGAGTTCTGCCCTCTGTCTGCGGACAAATGGCAGAGGATGGGAGAGGAGTGCAGATGACCTCCTGGCTCCCTCTCCTGTAGAAGCAGCAGATCCAGTCCTGTACAACCTGTGTCTAAACCATTTTTGTCACCACCATTCAGAATCTGTGCCTTTCCTCATTCACACTGCAGAAGATGCACCTATGTGCATGGGTGTTCGCCCACTTTTGTCAGTTTATGCAAAGCAATAGAAAACATGCGATCTGGCAAATAGCACTAGCAGAGCTCCAGAATGGACTGTAGAGATTCCATTTAGCTGATGATTTCGGAGAGTTACTTTGGAGCACTCACTTGCAGGTGTTGTGTATGGTGGTGATGGATAGGCTGCTCCTGTGCTTTGTCCTTCTTGGAGAGATTTGCCCTGAGGAGCAAAGGACTCTGATGGAGTCATAAAAATAAAACCACCAAATAGCATGGTATGATTTAATCGCAGGCCAGCTGCATTGATTCTTCCCGCGGGGTGCACTCTCTGTATGTTTAGAGATGCATTTTTGTCATAAGGGTGAGGATAGGAGAAGAGGGGGAACTTGAATAGGGAAAGGCATCTTTTTAGATACGATCAGATGGAAGGTCTGAGGTTGCAAAGAAGAATTTGATGCTTGAGTGATGGGCGAGTCTTAGCCAGATAAAAATGCTTCATCCTGATAGGCTTCTCCCGAGACGTGCACAGCTCTGCGAAGTAGAGATACTCACAGGGTGATATTTTTGCCCTTCCTATCACAGCGTAATTTATATTAACCAGATCAAGCATGTTTTGTGCTGCCTGTGCAGCCCTACGAAAGTAAAATGGGAAGCTGCCACTGCTTTGCTCAGCGTGACAGGACCCCAGTGCTTGCTGTTTGTTTGCTGTTGTCAGTGCTTTATAACCAGTACACAAGTTCAAGGTCATGCCTGTGAGAGACATTTGTGGCCAGAAGAAGCTCCCTTAATGTTGCCGGTTTAATTTATCTGTGGAGAGATGTTTCTTTCAAAGTATTCAGGAAGTGTTGTGTATTAAGTGATGTTCAGAGCAATCTGACAAGCCCAGTCAGTGGTTGGGGAGTCAGTATCCGCAACTCTCTTGAGATTTCTTTTCTCTTTGATTCACAAATGGTGTATTTAAAACAGCCAGCAGAGGGGAAGGGAGCATAAAGGCTCCAAACCAGCAAAGAAACCCCTGCTCTGAAATCTTTACTTTTAAGACCTGTATGTTCTGGAAGGTGCCTAAAAATAAGGTTGGCTCGTGCCATTACATGGCCCTTGCCTTCTTGTAGAACTTCTTTTCACTTGATGGGTTAAGGAAGAAATCAGGTTGTCATCTAAAGAAATGAAATGACACTTAAAAGTGCATCACGCAGGTGGTCAAAGCATGACTCCTACAAGGCTGAGGCAAGCAGTGGGAGATAGAGTGAGTAGGTGAGTGCTCTTTGAATGCCTTGGCCTGTCAATGCGTGCTCTCTGAAAGGGACAGAGCAATAAAACAACCAAATTGTAGTCTTCTTTGTTCTGTAGCTCTGACCTTTTGAGGTCATTTTTTCTGACTAAGGTGTGAAAAATACCATTTTCTCATCAAGCCATTTTGCAAAAGGGGCCTTACCTTTACATTTAGTGCTGTGCTCAATTTTCACCCCTATTTAGTCTTAGCCCAGCACAAGTGGCTGACACTCTCTTCCTTTCTTCTCCCCTGCCAGTCATCTCTGTGGGGGTGTTAGCTCTCTGCTCTGGCACACTGGTCTCCCTTATTCCTCTGTGCCTTTTCTGAGCACAAGTCCCACCCGCTTGACCTGGCTTTGCCATACCAGTCAGTGCTTGGGAATGCTGGAACAAATTCCCTTGTTTTAGCTGTGGAGCTGGTAGCAGAAGGTATATTTATAAAGCCTGCAGGGGTAATGACTGTTTCCTGTCCCTCTGCTGACTTTTAAATGTATGAGAAAAGTTAACCAAAGACATCCATAAGCTGTTCATGTATGGATTTTACCATTTAGTTATAGATCTTCTTTTGAGGTAGTGTTTCCCTGAAGGGAGCTTGACAGAGCAGATGCCATTTTGCCTGGGAATGCATTTCTGGTTTTGGCCAAGTGAAGAGCTGCCACTTCAGCTGTGGGATTTGGATGATTGCATGAACATCCTGCCACATGAGATTAGAGTGGCGGTACTACCTCCCAGCTTCAGGATATGAAAGATCCGCCTCTTCATTAGAGCTTTCATATGGTGGCAGCTGAAGTGAGGAAGAACAGGCGAAAAGAGAGAAGCAATTTAAGAAAACCAAAAGCAAATCTACTAAGCTAAAAGGTGATACGAGGGGAGGGAGGCTGAGATCTCATTACTGTTTACTCATGGAAAGGGAGGGGAAGAACAACAGATCAATTGTTAAGCGTTACTGGCTTTATCAAAATAATTGTCAAGTGCAAGATACTGCAGTTGCAAGTATAGTACTAATACCTAAAAAAAGACAGGCAAAGCACATGAAAGGAATTTGTGTGGCTTCTATTCATGCACACGCTTTTGTCTTCAGCAGACAGAAGGAGGGGCGCAGACAGATGGACAGCAATCACAGACGCAGAGCAGTGAGAATACCGAGAGCAAATCCACTCCAAAGCGACTTCATGTGTCTAACATTCCCTTCCGCTTTCGAGATCCTGACCTTCGGCAGATGTTTGGGGTAAGTTACTAGTGCCTTTAAAGGCATGGTAGATTCTTCTTCCCTACAGGTGGAACATGTGGTGGTGGTGTATTTGTGTGAAGGAAAATGAAGCACACAGTGAAGTACTTGCAGGGCTAGAACAATTGTTAGCATTTGCCTTAGATGGTAAATACACATAAAAACTATAACTGTGTTGTTCGTATCAAGATGTTCAGTGTAACCTAACAATTGGTTTGGAAAGGAAAAACAAACCACAAAATGAAACTTCATCTTACTTCCCAGTAAAGGCTAGGATTAAACATTGACTTAATATATCACTTGCAGAGCACTGTTTTTTAGTTGCTTAGAAACTTGTTGAAATATTTATGTCTTTCCTCATGATCCACTTCTGTGATGAAAAATTGCTTGAAGGAATTGGCCAACTAGCAACTACATGTGGAAAAGCTAGTGCAAGTCAGATGGTATTTTACATTGTGTATAATATACATTCTGTTTCTTCTGACCAAATAGTTTGCCTTCCCTAATCTTTGTATGCTATTCATCATTCTCAGTTTATAAGCTTTTTGGGAAAGAGTTTGTTCGCATGACTATACGTGGTGACTCATTCCCTGTGAATAGAGATAAATGAGCTAGATGCTTCATGACCTAACCTACAGGTGAAGTTATCTATCTGTATATCATCATCGGGAATATTTGACTTGTTTGATCCTTGATTGATGGCACATTCCAAAGTCTTCAGAAATGAATCTTATTATTTGTAAAGTTCACAGTTGCTGCCTGCTTAAGATGCAGTGCAGAGGACTCGAGTCAGGATAGACTAAAGCTAACGTTCCTCTTGCCACCTTTGGTTTTGAGTATGTACCTTGGCCCTAACTACATACCCAGCTGCTCCTCCAAATCTTGCAGTATTCCTGTTTCAGCTGTTGCATCTCTTGAGCCATCTGCATTGTGCTAATTGACAACAAATCGAACATAAGCAGCTGCATGCCCTTGCAGCAAAGGTGGCCATCTGCACCTTGGGCTCTGTTAAGACTGCATCTGGAGTACTCTGTCCAGTTTGGGCTCCTCAGTGCAAGAAGAGCACTTCATGTAAGTGAAATACTGGAGCAAGCCTAGTGGGCGCCACTAAGGTGGTCAGGGGGCCGGAGAACATGGAATGTGAGCAGAGTCTGAAACCTGGGCCTGTTCAGCTTTGAGGAAAGAAGGTAGAGGGGGCATAGTTTTGTTGTCAGCAGCTACCTGCTAAGAAGATACAGAAAGGCTAGAATCATAAAGTCAGCTAGGTTGGAAAAGACTTTCAAGATCATCTGGTCCAACCATTACCACAGTACTGCCAAATCCACCACTAAACCATGTCACTGAGGGTCTCATCTACGTGGTTTGTGTACACTTCCAGGGACGGTGATTCCACCACTGCCCTGGGCAGCCTGTTCCAATGCCTGAGCACCAATTCAGTGAAGAAATTAATCCTAATAACCAATCTAAACCTCCCCTGGTGCAGCTTGAGGCCATTTCCTCTTGTCTTATCACTTATTAGTTGGGAGTAGAGACCAACCCACACCTCACTACAACCTCCTTTTGGGTAGTTGTAGAGTGATTAGGTACCCCCTGAGCCTCCTCTTCTCCAGACAAAGCCATCTTCTCAGACGTAGCCAGGTTATTTTTGGTTGTGTGTAATGATGAGATTGGAGACAACCAACACAAGTTGGAACATGGGGAATGTAGATCACATATCAGGAATTTTTCTTTTTTTGAACTGTGAGGGAGTTTAAATACTGCAACATGGTGCCTGGAGAGGTTGTGGAGCCTCCATCCTCAAAGGTGTTTGACTTGACTGACCAGTCAGGTCTCATTAGACCTGTTTTGAGCAGGCGTTGCACGAAATTACTTCTGGAGGGTACATCCCAGCCAAAATTAGGATTCTTTGATTCTGTTGCAAGAGGCCTGGGTATGCTTCCGTCTTGTTCATACATTAGATTGTCACAGTCTTTGACACCCTTGGGAATGTTTTCAGGGTGAAACTCATCTCTTGGCAATCTGCAGCTGCCGAATCTTCAGTCACTTGCTTTGCTTTTGTGTTTTTAGCTTGCTTTTTGCTGTTGCAGGGCTGTGCAGTAGGCAGTTCCGTCCAATTTGGATAAATCGGTTGCTGAAATCACAGCCAGTTCTTGGACCACCTGCTGCGATCTGTATTTAGCATGTCCTGATCTGTGCTACTGCTGCTCCCCTCTCCTGGGAGCTGCATTGCTGACATAAATTGTTCCAGGTTGTTACTGCCCCTTCCCTTGGGACTGGTGCTTGGCTTGACGACTGGCCCCTTTCATGCTCATTCACCTCGATGCTGTTCTTCTCTGTGCTCTTGGTGTGGGGAACATGGATGGAAATGAAAAGCATCCCTGTCCTGGTGTCTCTTACCTCTGCTTTGCAGATTGGGAGACCCAAGCAATTTGAATGAGCTGTTGTCTTGAGAAGGGGCTTGTGGAAAATGCAGCCTAATTGTTTGTGTTCAGGTTTCCTGTTCTCTTTTGGGCCCATACGGTGCCATTTGTTGTACATAGAAGAGGTGGGAAAATATGCTATATGAGTTGGTTTCTGGTGTTCCTCAAGTTATTTAATTTTTTATTTAGGTGGTTTAGTTTTTCTCTAAACATAATCTCAACTTCCAGCACAGTGATGTGATTTTTAAGGTGGTACATTGCCTATAAAGCCTTTTGCTAGTTCACTTGGCCCTGTGTTTGCTGAGAGGTATGCCTGCCAGAAGAACATTCATCTTTTGGGTCACAAAAAAAGCATGTGCAATTTTCCTGTAATAGAAAACTTTGCTACTTTGCCAATGAAATAATCTATGGTTCTTGCACATCTCCTTTTCACTGAGTGCTGCTTCTGTCGGCGTGCTCAGAGACTCAAGCAGGAGAAAGTTTCTCTCTGAATCCTCCTTGCTCCTATTTCTTTTCTAGGATCAGTATGCTTTCCCTTGGGTGACTCACTGAAACCTACCCTCTCTCCTATAGGAGACTCATGATTGTCTTAGTCTTCAGCTGTGGCTAGCCTGTAACATCTTTCCCCCCATCTCCTCCCTCTCCCTTCTGTGTGTCAGGTCACATCTCTTCAACGTCATATCTAAGAGACTCAAAATCCTCGCCTGGAGTGATTTTCCCAACCTACTGTACAAAGAGAGGAATTGGGTAGACAGCAAAGCCGCGGAGGAAGAAATAAATGTGATTGTAGGGGGGAATAAAGAAGTGCCCTGAGGATGGAACAGCATGCAAGAGGTCAGCCCAGTCCTGGGGCACAGAACAGTAGCTAATGCTTTCACTCAGACTTGGGTAGAGGTGGACTTCAGCTGTGTTGTCCCATGTGTGCTTAAATGGATGTTACATAACACTTTCTAAGCCTTCACCATTTGAAAGAGCTACAGACTGAAGGATTTCGTGACAAATTCAAATTACCTGTGTTTCAAACCACCTCTCTCGCCTATTATGTGTTTCTAACAGGTCCCTGAGATATCCTCAGGAATGGAGCAAACATTTCCTTATGTATATGCTCCTTATAGGGAGGCAAATAAAAAAGGCCGCTTAAAACGGGTAATATTTACTTGACATTTCATGAGGCCAAGAAAACGACTTCCAGAAAGCTTCTAGAAGGAATAGGTCATTTTTTAACGCACACAATGCTGCACCCACTATGGAATAAATCAATAGTTGACCTTGTTCTAGCAGATAAAGAAGAGTTAATAGCTGACCTGAAATCCCACGGTTGCCTAGGTACCAGTGGTTGTTATTTGTCTGTATTTGCTTTGTGCAAACAGAATATGGCATCAGGCAGTAATGTAAGGAGCTTTAGAAGAGTCTGTTTCTTCAAGTTTAAACAATTGGCAGGATAACTGCTTGGGAAGGTACCTTTAAAAGGAAGGCATTAATGGAAGCTATGAAGTATTCAATAAAATCATACTGATTGCCAAAAAGCCATTATTTCACAGTCACTGAAACTGTGTTAATAAAACTCAAAGTATCCTGCACATTAGGGAGGAAGGATGAAGAGGAGGAGGATGTAAATGGCAGGAAATACAATTGCAAACTTAAAAGAAGCAGGTGAAAAGGGAAGTATGCTAATCATGGAGATAGTGGTGATATGGGTTCGGAGAACAAGGCATCAAATTTTTATGTGCAGAGAGAAAAGATCCAGGTGTAGGTACAATATAAAATTAGGAAATAGTTGTGTGTTTTGGAAAAAAACACCACAAATAACAACAAAACAAATGAACAAAGAAAAACCAAACAAAAAAGAACAGCAAAACCCTCCATCTTGCTGTGTTTAAGAGGTGGTATTTGGACCATATTCTGGTTTTGTATATAGTTTATAACAAAGGAGGATGAGAGTGCTTACTAATATTTACAATCCAGCAGATGTAGATAAGCTACATCCAAAGATAACAGCGAAAGCAAGGAGCTCTTTTGTTCATTAATGTTAATTTTTAGCTAATTCTTGTGAACTAGGGGAATTGCAGAAGGCTGGAGCCCTGCCCACCAGGATTCACCATTGAAAGAATTGAAATGGATGACCCAAAGAGCTACGAACTATCAAACTATATATTGGTCCAAGATAAAAACTAATTTGGGAGAGTTTTTAAAACCATTAGAATCTAAAGAAATTGTTTAATACCTATTCAGTGTGATTTTGTATAACGTAATCTACATCTTTGCAGACAAGTGCTGTCTTGCCTATTTTGGCAAGATTGTACAAAGCGATGATGATACAGTTGAACATTGCCCAACCAATTGAATTCATCCAAGTGACCAGTGTCAGTTTTTAACAAGAAGAGTACGTATGTCAAGTAAACACAACATATCAGAAGGATTAAAAACCTGTTTAGTGACAGATAATAAGTTATAGTTACTGGGGAGAAATCGGTGATCAAGGCTGTTTCAAGTGTCAGTTTCCCCAGGGGTCTGTGTCAGTCACAGTCCTGTTCAGTATCTGTATCTCAGCCTATGGAGACATAAGCCTTGCCAGTAAGGTTTGTGGTTAAAAAACTGTTTGAGGAGGAGGAAAGAGAAAGATAAGGTTCCTGTTAGAGAATGACTTGAAATGCCTGGTTAACTGATGAGAAATCCAACAAAAATGTGTTTGATGCAGCTCAGTGCAGAGAACTGAGTATGTGGGAACCAGGGTGTGCTTGTAGGTTGGATAGCTTTCTTTGGAAAACACTGATTGGGGAGAGTACTAGTGATTGCTGAAGATAGATGCTTCAACAGTGCAAAGGGGGGTGGGGTATTAGGCTGAAGGAAGGATGTGTTCTTAATCATGTTCAAAGACAAAAAGACTGTGACTGCATAAATTTGTTCAGTTCTGAAATCAGTTTGGGACCAAAAAAATAATCTTGGGCTTTGAAGATGAATGGCTTTTTAACTGTGTAAGGTGTTGGGTACATGATTTACTGAGCTTATTAAAGAGAGGTTGGAACATGACAAGTCTGTTCTGTACAGGTGCTTATGCATGGATGATACCTACTAATAGAGGGTTTAGGTCTTGTTTACAGTCATAATAAGATTTTCCAGTTGGACACTGAGATTTAACACAATTAACCTTGAAAGAAGAGAAAAAAATCTTAGTTGTTTAGGCTAATTTAAACAATGGAACAATTTACCAGGGAGTGGAAGGGTTTCCAATAGTGTTAAAAACAAGTTAGCAACTCTCCTCAGAATTTTACTGTCCGGTTTCTGAGGGGTGTTCATTGGCTAGTGCGTGTAAGGACTCTGACGTGATGATAGCAGTCTTCATAACTGCTGTCCCCTTCCTTACTGAACTATGTATACAAAAGATAAGTTCATGTTTCTCTCAACATGTTTCTTGTCCTTTCAACATTGTGCTATGAAAGTGCGTGTGGTTGTACCTCATGGGTTATAGCTTCAGTTGTTCCCTCTTAGGCTTCAAAAAGCAGTTTTCCTCCCAGTATGAAATTTGCTAGGATGCTCCTGGTTAGTTCAGGACTTCAGAGTCAGATGGACTTCAGAGTCTCCTGGGGAAGATGGATGCTGGATCGGACTGCCTGCAAGAAGAAAATCCATCTGTTCTCAAGATGAATCATCAATTATCTCCACAAAGACAAGCAAAGTGGATTGTTTGGTAGTTCTGTGCACTAAATCCTTCTTATCTGTTGTAAGAGCCAATGGTATGAGGAGTCAGAATAGATGGTTCTCAGAATTTAGAATTACAGAACAGTTTGGATTGGAAAGGACCTTCAAAGGTCATCTAGTCCAGCCCCCTTGCAAAGAGCAGGATTCAACTGCATCAGGTTTCTCAGAAAAACCACATCCAGCCTGACCTTGAATGTCTCTAGGCATGGTGCATCCGCCATGGCTCTGGGCAGCCTGTGCCAGGGTTTTACCACCCTCATTGTAAAAAATTTCTTCTTCCCATCCAGCATGAATCTCTTCTTGTAGTTTAAAGCCATCACCCCTTGTACTATTGCAACAGTCTCTGCCCATCTTTCTTACAGGCCACTTTTAAGAGCTGAAAGGCTGTAATAAGGTCTCCCCAGAGTCTTTTCTTCTCAAGACTGAACAACCCCGACTCTGTCTACCTTTCCCCATAGGAAATGGTGAAATGCTCTTAGCTCAAAAGTCTTCAACTTTTTTAAAAGAAGGAGGTAGTATAAGATAAAAATAAAGGTCTGTATTGATGACAATTGCAGATGAAGGTTGGATAGCACCTTACAGGGTGTGAATTTTCTCAGGCTCTGGCTTCAGATGGAGACATCGACTTCTTAAAAACATGCTTACTCCATGGCTACTACTTGTAGGCTGTTAACTGTTTCTGCTGGGGAACATCATCAACCCAAGTTGATAAATGTTTTTCGTGTGTTACCAGCTATATCAGTAATAATGCATATCTGTTTTATATTATGACCATTCTGTCACATTTAATAACTTTCTGTTAATGAAGTTATTAATAATTTATTAAGGGTGACAGAATGGTAGCATCTTTTGGGGTTTTTACCACTGGATTTCAAAGGAGGTAATGCTGTTATCCTTTTCCTTCTCTAAGCGTAGTTCGTATCTCTTCTGCAAGTTCCTTTATGGTGTATGCTTGTGGTAGACCACTGCTTTGTATGACCCAAACAGCACAGCTCTGAGCTCAGATATTTTTAGACGCTCTTGTAGCCATTAGATCTCGGCCTCTGGGGAAACATTTTGGCACTTTGTACTTTCTAAAATATCTCAGTGAATATAATATCTCATCCAACTTCATTCTGGTGTCAAGAGTGCAAAACACCTCCATAAGCCTGCAGTTTGAGGCTAAAGCAATGACAAGCTCTTTCTCACCAAGATTTTGGTAGAATTTTAAGTCTGCATTTGCCAGCAAATAAATTTGAATGCACAAGTAATT